>JAVQJW010262387.1:0-11368 GCA_036025195.1 Hypseleotris klunzingeri
AAAGTGTAACTGTGCCAAGTCAGCACTGCAGAATAATGACACTATTAAGTTTTGGGTTTACTGTATACTTTAACTTCTGATATTTCAAATAAAATGACTTCAGATAATGTAAACCTTATGCATTAGCTAGGGTTCCATTCTTAAATGAAGAAAGAATATCTCTAAACAGATGCAGTATTTGTATGTGTATGTAGAAGTTTTGTCTTTCATTCAAGAGAATCCTATAGCATTTAATTAAAATCCAATTTTCACTAAGTGCTGGCTGTAAATAGCAATCAGATCAATGTGATGTAAATTGGCTATGATTGACTTGTTGACTCTGGTGTGGCACAAATTGTATTCTGACACCAATCAAATTGTTTTGATTGTCATACTGTGGACATTGTCAACAATGATCAGATGATTTAATTTATGGTCTGATGAGAACTATTTTAATTGTAAAAGTAGGCCTCTATAAAGTATGTTATAATAAAAAGAAATTCAACATCTAAATAAATGCCTCTAAAATTGAAGCATTTGAGGTGTGATGCCTTTGGGAGAGGTTCAGCTCACTGGACCAGTACTAATTGCTAATAGATTTTGATGCTGTTGTTTTAGGGTAAATTATAATTACTATATAGGTGTGTTTAATAGCTTTCTGGAGGGTGAGATCTCAGAGCGATCCCATTGTAACCATAATTAGCCAGCATCCCAGCAACGTTGGTCAATTAGCATAGTACCCCCTGTATCCTTGCCAGTTAGTCGCAGGACTGAAAATGAGACACATACAGACAACCATTAAGCCTTGCATTTAGTCAAAACACATTAAAAAAAGTTTTATTGAGCTTTGCTACATCAGTCATTTACTTTTGATTACGTTTGATGCTTTGGACGTCAGAGTTTTAATGCAGCCATGTCTGAATGTGGTTCTGAATACTCATACGTATCTGTTATCCAAAAACTAATTCAAAACCATTCCTCCCTAGAGCTCCATTAAAATGCAGTCCATACAGCCAACCTATAACAGCAGCACAAAAGGAAACACTTCTCTGGAGAACTCTGTCTTTCTTAGAATGCATTATTTACTTCCTCCGCCGCTGGATCAAACCCTTTTGAAGTCCCATCTCATAAACATCCAAAAACGTCCCCACTGTCATCACTGCTAACTAAATATGGAAGCCCTTTGTGTTCTCCTCTTTCGCTGTTTGTCTGGCTCCAACCAATCTAAACAGGATGCCAAGTCTGTACTGATGAAACAGGCCTCAAAGCATATAGCCTGGAGGGGGGGATCAGCTGGCAGTATGAGCCAATCCCTCTTCCTCATGCACAAAAAGATATTTTATCAAGCTAGGCCTACTTTACATATACAGTACTTTAGTCCTAGTTAAGTCTTGGTGTACATCTGCTTTAGCCCTTGTTTAGCTCTTGTTTGGAACTGATTTATTCTTGTTTACTTCCAGTTTAGCTTACTGCTTTCCCTTACTCAACAAAATGTTTTCATCAAGGTAGGTTTAGACCTGGTTTATTTCTGCTTGTGGATGTTTTTGTTCCAGTAGTGATCAAAAGTATCCAATTACTTAGAACCCAATTAAGTTAATGAAATCAATTTACTTTCGGAGAAGATTTTGTCCAATCTGAGACCAAAATCTTTACTTCAAGTAGATTTTAAAAGTGTGGTTACAAGTTACAATTTTCTTTAACTTCAGATTTGAAAAATGGATAGCACATTCGCTTTGCAATCAGAGGGTCATGTTTTTTTTAATATTTCTGTACTTCAGTGATACCTCTATTTAGTCTTGGTGTATTTAATTCTAGTTTAGTCCTGTGACGGCCATTCTCAAAGCAGCCCTGGAGGGGGGGGACCAGCTGGCAGTAGGGACCACTCCTTCTTCCTCATGCACAAAAACATACTCTTAGGCACACACCGCGGCCAATTTGAGTTGATCCGAGTGTGGTGCTAGGTACATAATCCCTCGCCGTAATTGCATTCAGAGTTTTTTTTCGAGAGGCTTGATAGTCTACTGAAACCACTTCAGCTCCCAAAGAGGTCTCAAGGTTGATGCTTTAGAAACATATGTCCCTTCCATACTTCTAATCTCCACATTCGCAAACAAGATGGCATCAGGAACGGTAATTAGTCAACCTCTGCGACGCGGCCCTTGATTTAACATGGTTCTAAACGAGCAGCTGCATGGGAACAAAGCTACACACATACACGATTACGTTGCAAGAAAGTAGTA
Organism: Hypseleotris klunzingeri; assembly: GCA_036025195.1. Taxonomy (NCBI): domain Eukaryota; kingdom Metazoa; phylum Chordata; class Actinopteri; order Gobiiformes; family Eleotridae; genus Hypseleotris; species Hypseleotris klunzingeri. The sequence continues at coordinate 2,220 of JAVQJW010262387.1, forward strand.
GCAGGCAGAGGAGAGAGTTGTGAGGCGAAATGTGTGCCGTTTCCGCTTTGACTTTTAATTAAAGTGCTTTTCAAAGAGGGAAGAGATCTGTTTCGTCCTTGGCAGGAATTAGTTTTTGCACTTTGATGGGTTCACCTTTCTCTAACTCAGGTGTTCAAAGGAGGAGTGACTTTGACAGCAGCAATGACTTCATTCAGAAATTAGTTCTTTTTTTTTTAACATAGCTTTAGGGATAAGGAAATTCTACGGTTTATTAGTCTATGGAGATGTGCATTGGGTTATAAGCATGTAAGGGGCGGGATCAGCCAAACATAGAGCATTATGATTGAACAGCAAAACTCAGAGTTTATATGCTCCCTAAGGCATCACAGTTAAAGGGAAGGACAAATTGCAAATGCAGCGTTTACTTTTAATTGCTTGTTTCTTGTAGCAGGTAAGGTGATGATTTTTGCCAGGAGGTAAAAAAAATTAGAATTATAAGATGTATGCATTTATACATGTTCTCTTTTTTGCAAACCTCATTGATTTACTAATTTTCAAAGTACTGTTGTCGGTTAATATGAGTATTGTCCTACTACCTGCTAGATAGCAACTAAATTTCAGGTTATTTCCAAACTGTAGACAGCATATAGAGCTAGTTAAGTAGCTATGGTAGGCTTGCAGGGTCCTCTCCGTGTCTGGGTAGGTTTTCTTACACTATATTGAAGGTTTTTGAAGAAACTGTGTACAACAAAAAATACTAAATCGTGATCTTAATAAAATCTTCTCTTTTACCATATATCCCACCCCTACTCAGCATTCTAACAATAAAAATCAACCTCACAGCTAGAACATCCCATAATTGTCCACCATGTTTATCCATGAAGCTCTTATGTATGTGGACAAAGATCTGTGAGTGATTACCGTTCATGTGCCGGGGCAGCCCTTTAATTAGTCCCTGTTCTCCGGGGAGCCATTACCTCCGGGAATCTTGCCCCTCTTTATTAGCCCATTTTCATATTGACTGTGGAAAGAGATACACTGGTCGGGCAATTTGGTCTGCTCAGGGGGGACCCAGCTACTGTGAATATGCATGGATGCTTGTGGACAGGGGGTTTGGGGTGCGCTGACACGGGTGATGGACGACCCAGGACAAGGCATCATATGGGGTCCCGCGTGTCCAAAACAAAGGGATGGTGAATTCTATAGGACTTAATAAAAGAATGGAGCAATGTCATACCTGAGAAAAGACAAAAGAGGGGGACAGGAATGTGTCAAGTTTGAATGTTCGAATTAATTTAACTTGGTGATCAAATTTTCTTAAATGATTTTGTGTGTACACTTTTGTTTGCCTATATCCAATTTAATCACAAGAAAATAACACCATACAACATGCAATTATTTCTGAATCATGAAGACTTTGAGATTGGATAAAAGACAAAAAAAGAGATGTTTGCTGTCTGGATGCCATTTGTGTGGTTCTGTTCCGTTTTTGGCATGGCTGACCTGTGTGTGTGAGTGAATGTGAAACTGTACTGTTAGGTCTCTATTTGTCAGTGTCTAGGGCTAGGATATCATTATAAATAAAAAAAGAAAAAAATCTAAGCCTCAGCATGGAAATTCAGCGGCTGGCCAGGCTTGTCATTTGGCCTTGCTTCGGACCAATTTCCGAAACCAAACATTCTTTTATATCCCGTGGAATGGTCTGTGCACTTTTCGGCCCAACTTTCTTATTTTTCTATGATAATTTGCCTGAATGCTAATACTATTCAAATCACAATCTCAGCAGGAGACAGCAATACAAATAATTTGCTTATTATCTTAAGAAAACAAAATCTGTATTTAAATTGCGCTTTGCAGACGAACCATCTTGAATCAGTTAGAGATGTCTGTCTATTTGGGCAGGCCATGCTGAGATTGAATGGATAAAGACTTGCAGTGATGTTTGCCTTCCTGCTGTATCGGAGTTGCACTTTGCATACTGAAAAGGATGAACAATGGACTACAAATTGTGACCAAAGAAAATCATCAAATCATCAGGACCATCCCAGTTAGCATAGTCTATAAACTATAGGCTACTAAATGTATACAAGGACACTGACACTAAGGTTTTAGGTTGGAGAGAGTGATTGAGTGTCAAATCTTAACAAGACTTGTAATGATCTCAATGAAATGCTTAGTGACTTAATTAGATAATGGGGTCTGCATTGTGCCAGACACACTTAGGCATGTGTACAAATGTGTGTGTGGGGAGAGGGTGAATGGGAAATGATATGGGGGTTAGGGGTCTCCAGTGAACTACAGACAGTCTCTTTGTTTCTTTTGTACATTTTAGCTGGAGGTAAAGTCTGGCTAATGTAGTAGTTTTAGCCTCATTAAGGATTGCATACATAACTAGAAAGCACTTGGACAGCACAGACCTCGGCCAAGGCAGCTTTAAAATAAAATCCTGAATATTATTCAGATCACTCCCAAAATCGAATCAATTCCTTGTGTCATTCCTAACCTTCCCTTTCATCCAAATCCACTCAGTAGATTTTGAGTTTAGTTGCTTACAGGGTGGACGGACCTACACTACTGAAAACTTTGCCTTCTTGTTGGAGGTAAATATTAAGAGTTTTGGCATTGGTTTATTTGTTTAATAATACAACAAATATAATAGCAATTTGGGGCGGCTGTTTAGCTCAGTCGGTAGAGCGTGTGGCCCATATACAGAGCCTTCAGAGCATCATGAGTTCGATTCCGACTCATGACAGTTTGCCAAATGTCACTCCCCACTCTTTTCCCTGGTTTCCTGTCTGTCTACTATCCTATCAAATAAAGCCGAAAAAGGCCAAAAAATATATATGATAGCAATTTGGTGAAAGACGAAATAGTTTTTGTCATGGATTGAAAGCACTCACTTGACCCAGAAATTGTGATCTCAAAGGATTCTCTAGCATTGCAGGACACGACCAAAAAATCCAATTTCAACTACTAGGGGTTAGTAAAGGTGATTTTGTTTGTGGAGTCCTTACATTTGTGAAATAAAACAGTTTTGTGGCTGAATAGATAGTACATTTACCCTCTAAACTAGAAAATCCTCAATATGGTTTCAAATGTCTCTGAATTGCAATTTCAACCTTGGTTACTTGGTCATACTGCCTGAAAACGTCTAAAACTACAATGCAACAGTTTACAGCCAATTTATTGTGATGTATACATTAGTAATTCTTGATGTTTGCTGCACTAAGTTTTCTTGCCAAGAGTATAATTTTATTACAAACCACTAAAGTGCATTAAGTGGATACATCATCCAGTGAGCAAGTCAATGAGAGGCACTTGGTTTGAGAAGAATGCAAACCACAGAAAATTTTTCAAATATCAAAATGTGTAAGAGACGGAACTACGTCCTTGCATACTAAATTTGCAAATGGCATTAACTTTGTTGACAATATTGGAAAAAAAAAAGACTTAAGTGGAAGGATTTGTTTTTCATTGAGGACAGAAATTAAGAAAAACAGTCGGGGGGAGATTTCAGATGCCAGTGTGAGCTATTTTTGGCAGCCAATTTTACATATAGTTTAAACCTCAACTCAGATCTATGCAGATCTTGCAAAGATTAGGCCAAAATCAGAGAGTAGACACCTGCTTTTTTTTATAGTTTCCTCTTTGGTCTCTCCCATCAGAGAAATGCCAAATGGTTAGTATCAAACACATACACACATTTTACCTTTACCAACCAGTGTTCCCCGATCTTGTGACAGGAACAAGCAACCAAGTTGATGAAAACAAGGCCAAAAAGTTATCATAATACATATTTGCCTTTTTAGTGTGCTAGTGCCTCCATCTACACTTGAGATGCCCAATGGCAATAACACATACTACAGAGGACAGACAAATGGCTAGCAGGCTCCAATATATTACTGTCAATAAAATAAGACTTAAAAAAACGCAACATACAAATACCAATTCTTTTATGCAACTTTCAAGCCCAAAGTCTCTTATAACAAGTGGACTTGGCAACTGTGTTACTAACTTATCCATCTCTTAGTCATCTCCAGATCTCTCGTCTGATTCTTGATCAGCATGTACCTCACTGTAGGTTAGCCTACTGTGCATGTTTAGGTTGACACGGGGAGACTCCCTGAGAATGAACACCTGGGACTTTCTTGATGTGAGGTGACAGTGCTAACTACTTTACCATCCTACCACCACTATCTTCAGGTTCTTACATATTTAGTGTGCACCCAATGCTTTGATAAATCCCCACCTAGATGTATTCTCATTTGCTTTCTTTGTAGCATTCCACAGTAGGATTCCCACTTAGCAGCCTTGTCAGTATGTGGGTCACCATGTCATTTGTTAGCGCCATAGTTTCCACACACACTCATTAGGCACATCTGAAGACTGAAGAAGTGTGTTTGTTTTCCATGTGTTGTATACCTTCAGGTCACTGTAAACTTGTCTGATCTTTGACGCCGTTGCCATCACAGCCACTGTCATTTCCTGTGAGCCCCGCAATTAGTGCTCGCTACCGGGCCCGAAGCGCTAATGGCTCCAGTGTGAAAGATGTGAGCCGCGGAGGAAGGCCAGTGGGTTGTCTGGAAAATAGCCACATCTCAGCGTACTAATTGTCATGAGAACGCCATTTGCTTAGGTTTATGGAGAGACGGGTGCCCAGAAGAGAAGCAGGTCCCCCTAGGGTTTAAAGAGGTGGGTTACAAAATGGACACCAGATGGAAGAAGGAAAACAGAGAAGAGCAGCATGAAAGGACAAGGAGGTAGTTATGGGAGTATTTATTTAATCATGCATTTCTAGACATAGCCTTTGTCAGTATATTACATTTGAAGAACTAATGAAAAGTTCTGTGGTTGCTTCAAACTGCTCTTGTTTTTTTCCTCTTCGCTTTTATAGGACAGGAGCACTCTGATTGGTCGATACATCCTTGATCTTTCCAGAACCAAAAGGAGCTATTGTTTATTTCAAATTTCACAGCTCATTCACAATTTAAAAATTAAGCCAACTCCAGATCTCATACCTCCTGACATGTGTAGTACTTCCTGATTTGTGTGAGACTGTGATAGCGGGTTGTGATGGAGAGGTATAAGAAAAGAGAAGTGTATCATGCAAACTCAGAATAATTTTATAACTTATCACTTTTATAATCACAAAATCAGGTAGTGTAGCTTTAGTCAAAAGTAATTCATTATTCAATTGTAAAGCATAACAAAGGTCATCTGAGAAAAAAAAAAGAACTTTGAAGCCTTGTGGGGCTGTGTGTTTTAAAGCCCAAAGCTCATATTTCCTGTTTTTTATACGTACGAGGCAGTGTGTGCTCCATATGTGAGACCATGATAGAGGGAAGGGACAACAAGGAGAGGAAGAGGGAGTATATCATTAAAACTTAGATTTTTTTTCTTTTTTTTGGCAGTTTCACAAAATCAGGTATACGTAGTGCAGCTTTCATGTATGGTACTTCTCCTTCTTCCTGCTTCCTCTTGCACTGGTCCATACAGTGCAATTTAAATTATATGGAACAGCAGCAATACTTATGAGCGTAGTCAGTCAGTCACAGTAAACAGGCCATGGTCAGTCAGGGGTTTCCAGCCGGTGGTAGAGGAACCTCCTCCCTAGGCTGTCTGCAGCTCAAAGACTCATAGCTTTACCTTCTACAAGACAGGTATTTAAAAGGTTTGCCACTGTTGAATAGACAACAGTAAAAAATGTATGCATTTTGGGGCCACGGTTTACCTCAGTCGGTAGAACGTGCGGCCCATACTCAGAATAGGGCTGCAGCTAACGATTATTTTGATAATCGATTAATCTGTCGATTATTTTTACGATTAATCGGTTAATCGGTTTATAGCGAAAAGTGTTTTTAGAATCTGTATAGTTAACGATTATTTGATTACTAAATTAGTTGGCGATTATTTCAATAATCGATTAATCACGATTAATCCGATTAATTGTTTCAGCCCTAATTCAGAACCTACAGTGCTTGTCTCAGCATTTTGAGTTTGAATCTGGCTCACGACGGGTGCCGGATGTCACTCACCACTCTTCTCCCCAATTTCCTGTCAGTCTGCTGACCTGTCAAATAAAGCTGAAAATGGCCAAAAAATATATTTGAAAAATGTATGCATTTTGGGCATCAACATAAAAAGTTTTAATCTTTTGTGTTTCCATATGTTTTTAGTGGCCAGAGTCAGGAGGTAAATGGCAAAATACTGCATTATTGTCTCACTCCTACTTAGTGACTTCCTTGTGCAATAAATATCTCACTTACTAACAGCTGACCAATGTTTGAAAATATATTTGGCTTTACTGTAGCTTTGATTTTGATAGCCATAACTACAAAAGTTATGATTTTCTGCCAACCCTTCATTTGGCTGCCTGCACCTGCCAATGTTATTCCAACCCATTTTCCAGGGGCTGTCCAGTTGTGGCACAGTTAACCAAGCAGAGCCTTCTCTATTTGCATGACTAAACCGCTGGTAAAAAACAAATGGTTTGAGGCTAAATTGAGAGGGAAAGGTTGATAATAGGTCCATCTTGTTGTTGGTCTCTGTTAATCATTTCCTCTACACCCTCTGGCTTCAATAAAGGAGAATAAAAGAATATAAAAAGAACAATTTAGTCTGCCCCAGCTGTGAATAAGCCAGCCGTCACGCCACACAATAGCCCCGTGATCTCGAACACGCCCCTCTCCTGCCACATCTTTGTTAGAGTCATCAGTCAAGGGGTATCATTTTGCCCCGTTGCCCCCCTGCCTGTCCAGATGGTAAAAATCCATAATTCACAGTCAAAACAAAAAAAGGACCCCCTCTATATCCTTCTCCTACAGTTCATTATTGGACAGAGGTATAGCCCACCCCCAGCCTAATTATGCTCAGCTTTGGGGTTGCGATAGGCAATAGGTTTGAGGGATAGGGGGTGGTCTGCGCACCTGGGAAAATACCTGTTACACAGCAGCCTCATCAGCCACATAGAGGGAGCTGTCCCAGGACCAGCTGCACTTACTGGCACTAAGAGGCACTAAGGGGAGGGGGAAGTTGTTTTAGGAGCATGAGGAACCGCTGTGGCCATGAATACAGTGCATTGTAAAAACACACTTTTTTTTTCAAGTTGTAATAAAGTAGCCATATACCAGCTCAATTTTCCATCATTTTTGGATCAATAGTCTTAACTGGTGCTTTAACTTGAACTAATGATTAGTTCTAGAGAAGAAGTAAATGTCAAAAATAACCAAAATGTATGTACTTTAAATAGCTTATTATTTGGTTAAATTGATAAAATGAGATTACGAATAGCCAAGCACATATACATGGGGACATTTAAAGGTGAAATGTGCAAACTCTTGTGGTCAATATTTGAATCATCAAAACTGTGGTTAACTATCTCCAGAGTTTAAACGGTCCTTTATGATGGGATTCAAAAATCCAACTAAATATACCATAACTAACAAACTTTTTATCCATTTCTGGCCTACTGCTAGCAATTGACATGCAACTGTGAGCACCTACAGTTACAAAATGCTCTGTACAAAAAGCGCTCTGATATTGCAGTGCTTCAATATAACTTTTATTGTTTCAAGATTTTTTAAATTCTGAATTGACGTATGGACTTATGAAAAACATTCCGACGTCCAACTTCTGACATCAGAAGGGAATTGGAACACAGTGTATTGCACCAAAAGCTTCATATATGCCACTGGAAGTAGTTAAGAGCTAATATCTGACCCATTAGTCCACTTTTGTTTGTACTTTGGGCTGGTTGCCGACTTTAACTTACATCATGCAGTTTCCTTTCAAAACTGACTGATGCTGTTGACCTTGTTCCATGCCAAAGATTTTCCAGCCATCTGTAAGTATTAGCAATTTCAGTTTTCTTCTATTCTGATTCTGATTTCTGTTTTCCTTCCATCCCCTTCAGCTTCCTGTCACATCATTATCTCTATGTTTTAGTTATGAGCCCGGTGACTGACAGTTATCTCTCTCCAGGTGAACCTCTTATTAAGCCTAACCAGCTCTTTCATTGATTTTCCCCCAGCGCATGTGGCCTCTTTAAAGTTCTGTTGTCCACTGCTCTCCTCTGTGCGTTGGGAAAGCAATCAAGCCCCAAACTTTCCCCCCCGTACACTGCTTCAGAATCTCTCCGCTGACAAATAATTCATCTTTTTATCGGCCCCCAATCAATAGCACGCTAGGCCACTTCACCGCTACGCCGCAATATTTTCTCTCTTGGTGCTTGATTGGAATGAACCCTAGTGTTTTCAAAGGTCAGCGCTTGCTGATTGTAACCTAATCTTGCTGAAGCGTCGCCAGATCTTCTTGCCAGTCCTATTGGGGTGCATGGGGTCAGCTTTCGGAGGAGCTCTCAAAACTGGCAGAATTGCAACCCCACGGGGGAGGCAGATGCAAGGCTAGAGCTAGCAAAATTACCACCTTGGATTTGGCTGTTTTTACAATGCATATTTAAATCAGCACTTTGCATCTATCTGCATTCATCTGAAAATAAAATCAAAGACAGGGACAAAAAAAATCATATGAGAAGTCGGCGGAGAGGAATTCATGAGATGCAAATGTCCGGCGGGGTAAATGGCAGGTCCATATTTGGCGGCTAATGTTCATGGGTTTTGGCTAATTGTGTCTTTGTTGTGCAATTATACAGAGTTTGCGCAGGGTTTTGGGAGTCGTATTAAGGGGGGGAGGCGAGCGCTTTGTTTAACTTCCTCCCCATAAGTGGCCCCTGTGTAACTCGGGGTCTCTAGAGATCAGGGATAATCCTTTGACTAAAGCATATTGGCCCTGTCACCCCCAGTTATAAGGCTGGCCACATTAAGACTGAAAGAAGTCTTCTCCAGCATCTTACTTTAATCATATCACTTTTTTCACTGGCAGCCAAAGTTACTCAATGTGTGTAAACATGGAATATAAGAAGAGTCATCAGTATTCAATTATTTTCTTATGAACACTTATAGTAAACAGACTGAATAACCAGACTAATGCACAGACATTAATATTGTATGGACTTTTTACCACCAGCAACTTCGAAAGCACTATTTTATAACCCATGTTACTGTTAACCAAATACATCTAACAAAATGAACAGCTCACTAGATGACAGCATGTTATTATTAGGTTTAAAGTATTAATCAATCACACAAACAGTATAAATAAATATAAGA
>JAVQJW010262670.1:0-10882 GCA_036025195.1 Hypseleotris klunzingeri
CCTAATAAAGTGGCCAGTGAGTATACCCTAAATGCACAATGTAAGCTCCTGGAACATGTGCTATAGAAAATAGTGACATGATAGCTGCATTGCAACTCTGTTTATTCCAGATATTGCCAGTCTATTGTATTGTCATCTATATACTCTACAATGACCTCACACACTGCCTGCTTAGCTTGGATTGTGCGTACCTTATAACTCCTGTCTCTTGTTCTCCATCACGTCATCCCTTCATCCTTTGTCTCCTGGTCTGTCTGCCCTCCGTGTGACTCTCTCGCCTCATATCTCACCCCAGCGTTTCGCCTAATTTCATCTCTATCCTCTCCTCTGTCGTTTCGGGAGCTTGCGACGGACAATTAAGCATGTCACTGTATTTTCGCTGACTCGGCACAATTGATAGCCATAAATGGAGAGATAGATAGTAGGAAAGGTAACAGTGATAGTGAATGAGACCTTCAGGCGTGGTGTGTTTTTGCCAGTCTAGACAAAGCAGTGACCGTGCTGTTGATAAATAGGACAGGCTGGCGGTTTGATCCTCACGTCCAACCAGTTCACAGTACCACTGCGCCAGTTGTGTCCTTGGGCATGACACTTCATCCACTTTGATCGAATGTAGTGGAAGTGTCAAAGTGTGTCAGTGTGGTTGTCATGACATGTGTTTGGTGGTGGTTAGGCAGTTGCATGATTTTTGGCCACCTGTCTATAATTTATTTGGTTCAAGTTGGCAGTTCAATCCTCACTTCCAACCAACTAAAACTGCCAGTGTGTCCCTTGGCAAAAGACCCACATTGCAATAAATGTGTTTTTGGTGGTGGTCAGAGAATCCACAGGCCTGGTATGGCTGCCACAACTCTGACAGCCTACCCCAGGGCAAGAGAGGCTACAGATTTAGAATAGGTAGAATCAATAATGGACTCAATTTTGTTGCCCTTCTGGTGTTTAGAAACGCACCATATAAATCCTATATTAAAAAACATTAACATATTCAGCATATTGAGAACAGCAGCTTTTCTCCGCTGCAGACAGGGAACACCCCAATATAGAAGTTTTCCTGCTTCCAAACACATTGGCTTTGAGGACCAAATGCCAGATAATTAAGCAGTTGATTGTAATTGGCTAGCTCTGTACAATTTACACCCATAAAGAGTATGCTAGTATATAGAGGAAACAGAGAGAAGGAGACCTTCAGGCGTGTTTTTGTCGGTCCAGACAGTGCATCACAGCCATGGCTCTGGAACAAGAGGTTAAAGGGACTTTTGTACGCCTTAGGGACAAACAGTCACAGCACAGTAGCAGCCACAAAGTTACACTGTTTTAACAATGGGTTTCAAATAAGAGTCCATGTAGACAGAGCGAGCAGAGGTGAAAGTACAATAGACACAAATACTATAGATGTATTTGAGTGCTGAGGGAAAACGTTGTGACTGATGTAATGAATACAATTAATGCTGATCACTAGATTATAGTGATAGGAGATGCTTATATATCATAACAATGGGGGCTCTGTGATTACATCTATATGCAATGTGATATGATCATATTCTGTAAACAACATAAAAACGATAAAATAATAAGACAAGTTTTAGAAATTCTTAAAGCTGCACTACGATTTTGTGAAACTGTGTGGAAAAAACATCAGAATTTGAATGAGACGCTCCCCTTTTTTCTTGCTCTCCTTCCCAAGTTTCTATCACAGTCTCACACAAACCAGGAAGTACTTATATATTATAAGATGAATATAACAAGCAGCACTCTGGAGTTGGCTTTAAATATAAAAATAAAATAGCTGTAAATAAGCTGTGATAGATAGACAATGGATGTATCTGTGATTGGTTAAACAGTTCCTTCTCTCATTCTATAACAAAAACCCTTATGATTAAGCTCACAGAGAAACTCAGACAACTTCTGTTTTGCTGCATTATTGACTGGCTGAGTGAGTTTTATTTGTCTTTTCTTCAAATTGAAAGTCAAAATAAAAATCATGACTTACGTAATTGAAAAATTCTAGACTAGGTAAGGACAGCATTAAATATTCTTATCCTTTAGCTCCTCAAGCATGTTTCTTTTTGCCACGAGGCCCACCTATCACCCATTAACTTCAATCTTTGTATTATTTCAGTATGTGTAGGCTTCAAAGGCTCTTAATCACAGTCATTAAGTCAGTTCCTCTATTTTATTTGGTCTTTCCATACCAACAAAAGATATTACAATGAGGGCTGGCTCTTTTGCGTCACCAAGTTGTAACGCCCATGTCAACACAAAACGAATCTGTTCAAAAGACTATCAATTATCAAAAACCATTACAACATCAAAGATATGACAACAAACTCAAGATGCTTCACTCCCCACTTAAAACCATTTGAGGCTTCTCTGACCACATTTGTTCACTGACACAGGTTAACGGTCATGAGTGCCGAATGTGCATCTATATTATTACCATATATAATAGATCTAATTGTGGCGTGTACGACAAGATAATTACATATGTGTGTGTTTGGTGTGTGCACGTTCGGCTTCATATAATTACATGATTTACGACATGATAATTGTGCTTGTGCGTGTTTGTGTGAGAATGTGAGCGTATGCGTGTTCATATTCCATCATTATAATTACAAGGTTTTAGGCCCGAATTGTGCACTGGATTCAGACAGACAGTGACTCATCCATCTCTGCCTTATTTTATCCAGTTGTGTGCATAATGTTTATTCCTCTCCATTCAGGTTTATGAAGCTAATTTGTGTTGGGAGTCTGGTTTTGTCTATTTCGTTTTACTTCCTGTGCAATTTATTTATTAGACAACCACCTAAAACCTGTTTTTAGTGACATAACTAAGGAGAAAAATACGGTGAATGGCAATTGTGATAAAAACAAAAGTGCTATTATTTGTCAGTCAGACCTTACTTTAGTGTTTTTCTGACACAATGATCTTTAGTGTTTACAGAGAATGGTCCTGAAGATAAAACGTATTGAAAATAAAGGCTTTGTTTGATCCCAATATCAACTATGAACGTACCATTTTATGTACCAGATATCCATCTACAGCCTTGAATAGACTGGTTTTCTTACACAAATCTCTAGCATTTGCAGAGTATGAGCAAAATAAAAGAATAAATATCCAAGTAAGCAGCAATGGTGGAAAGAAATGATGCCAGAGAGGCTACAGAAGAATATTCAGTCTGAAAGGCAACAGTAACTAGAAAAACACCATCTCTGATCAACCCTGAAAAAACATTCCTAATTAAGTGGCCACAGATCAACTGTTCAGATTTATGAAACTACCGTCTATGTGTGTGTGTGTGTTGGAGGTCTTGTTGAGTCTGTCTGGGTTTGTCTCTTTTGTTGACACCACGTGCAGTTTATTTATCAGACATACACCCAGCCCTTGTTTACATTGACCTGAATTGACAGATCATATCTTAGTGACGCTATTGGCTATCTGTGGTCACCTGAGGTCCCACTGTTTGCTGTTTTATACTCACATCCACAGTGGCAGTACATGCAAAATTAGGTAGACTGATGTTTCATGGTAAACTGACCACTGATGCTCAAAAGCTTGCAAAGCCTTCGAATGGCAGCAAATTTCACTCTAAACGTGGTGGAAACTAGTTACAATGGGTCAGCCAGTTTATAATTGTATAAACAAAGAAGTAGAAAACAAATTAGTGCATGCTAAAAGGAAGATGGTTTGCCAGGGCTACTCTGGAAAGGAGAGACAAAGACGATTTATCTAAATGGGGTGGTTTCTGATTGCTTCTAAGTCCTCAGTGTCAACTGTCTAGTGCAATGGTTACCAAACAATGGTGTAAGTAGAAACATGACATGACATGGTTTAGTAAACCTGTTGTAGACCTGTTTAAGGCCTGATTAAATCCTGGTTGAACCTGACTGTGTGTAGTTAAATCTGAGTTTAGACCTGCTTTTCTCTTGGTTTTTACTTTGTTTCCTTATTTAGTTCTATTTTAGTCCAATGGAACAGAACAAATATTTTTGGTGGTACGTGGTGTGAAAATGTGACAACTTTTGGTCAAGATGCTGTTTATACTGTAAATCCTAAAAACTCAAAGTAGATATAAGGCAACCTAAAGTTATTGCTTTTTGTTTGTTTTACTGTGTTCACCCAACATACATATAATCAATGATACCCAACTTTTAATCCTCTATCATCACTACAGGCATTGCTTTACCCATTTCTGAATCACCTCTGCGGTACCAAATTGACACGGTAGTCCCTCCCATACTTGACAAGTATGTTTAATAACTACATTACTTCTGGCTGCGGCGCTGGAGGCAGAGCCATTCTCTCTTTATGATTTTCACTGGATTCATTTGGTGCCTGTTAAACAAATGCACGGTCCATGGCCGCTGGCTGGTCCCTCGAACGTATCATATAGAAACCCCAGACATCATCATAAGTCACCAAGATGGGGTGAGATCAGATAACAGTATTAACTTCCCAGTGCCCAAAAGCGCTCCTTCACGAGATTTATGTTTGTCGTTTGTCTCTCACATCCTTAACACGTCAGGCGGATGATTGAACAAACTGGATGATGACAGACAACTACATCTCAAAGTCATTTACAACTATTTCTAAACATTTCTTTGCTGCCAGTCTTCTCGGTACATCAAGGACACAGTTTCTTTTAAACAGCCTTGATGTTGTTTAGCTCAGAGTAAAATGGAATCATATAGACTACTGCAGTGGTTCTCAAACTGCGGTACAGGTCCCCCCAGTGGCACATGCTTTTTTGTTGTTGTTCTTGTTGTAATATGTGCTGTTCTGGATTTTAATTTGATGCATACTAGGCTTAGTATTGGCCTTGGTTTAGATCAGGGCTTGACAACTTTTCTGCTCACTGGCCACTGTGGCTATTATTCCTCAGAAGTTACTAGCCACTTGATTTTTTTTTAATTACTAAGTATGTAATAGAATGACATTTGGTTTTATACTATATTTTGTATTGTCATGTTTCAATTAAGACATTGATAACAATCATTTTGAACTTCTCAATTGCAAAAGTTTGAAATTAGTTGGACATTTTTATTGCTAAATAAAAATCTTAACTAAATGACATTGACAATGAAGTTAAAGATCAACTGGGCAAAGTGGCTAGTGATACTGAATGTGTTACCAGCCACAATTCAAAGCTAGTTGGCTAATGCAAATGCCAAGATTGATGGTTTAGATCTATTTTAGCTTAATTTAATCCAGTAAAATAGCACATGAAGACATGAACTAGTTCTGGTGTGAAATATTAAAGTCCTTAATGCATCTGGTGGATGATTGAACAAACTGATGATGACAGACAAATGCATGTCTCAAAGTCATTTACAGCCGCTTCCATACATTTCTTACACGTCGCTGCCTGCCTCTTGTGCGTGGCAAGGACACACATTTTTATTTTTTTTCATTGTGTTTCATTTCAGAAGCCTTGATTCTTTTTAGCTCAACAGCCATCCAGCCTGACGACCACCTATCTACTCTGATTCAGCTCCTGATATAAGGCGGAGGTTAGCGAGTTTAAGACGTTATTTTGGCTTTAGCTGCCGGTGTTGTGCTGCCTGCTGAGAGGGTCTGCCAGACTGGTTAGGTAAAGTCGCGTGGGCGTGTGCATCACAGCTTTCTCGTGTCTGCTCACGTGTGTTTGTGTGTGGACTTATTCAAGCGAGTGGGTGTCTACGTGGGTGGAGTGTTATCGCTGAGCAACCTTAGGATATATTTATGATCTTTCTTTAACCAGACCATATTAACCTGTGTCTTCACCTGGAGCTTCACACCGCGTCGAGACAAACATTTCATCTGAGTAATGAACTGAAGAAGTATTAGAGGAGAAAGATGCAAATGTTTGAGTAACTTCATTCATTGGGGTTGCTAGGTATTGAGAAATTCACCCTCCAAAGTAAGCATTAAATGGACACTATTGACTCTTTGCATGGGGTCCAAAGGCCAAACACATTCTTATTTCCTGTATTAAAACTGCAATGCTAACTAATGTGCTAACTACATTAGTTTCACAAGCCGTTTCAATTAAGGAAGAACATAACATAACAGACTAGTTATGAATTAACCTAATTTTAAAGCAGTGTAAAGCAGCTGGTTTGGCTGGCATCTTTTGAACATTGTGTACAGAGTCTAACTACTTTTATAACAGAAAGAAAGCAACAGCTCAAAAATGTAGACTTTCTTGACTGTGTCAGTATAAGCTCTATTTTTTATTTATTTATTCATGGGCTAGCTGTGACACAATCTTTCTGAGTAGAGTCTGCATTAGAGTTTTCTCCCCATCTTTCACCCACCATGAATGGAACTGGTGTATCTAATTTAACTTTAAGACATATGGAACAGAATCCTTTTACAGGATCACATCAACCTGTGCAGTGCCTTTATCTGAAGCTACAGAAGCCGCCATGTCATCTGAATAATTAACTCATAAGGAAGATAAAGATAGAAACTTGGCTTTATTGGTTGTGGTTGCTATATGTATTCTGATAGATTTAATCCTGAAAATTAAATGTTGCATGAAGCAGGCCCATGTTATGTGATGACTTAATCCAAAATATAATAAAAACGAGAAATATTGTTGTCAAAAAGTCTGTGAGGAAAGTCTGCTTTAAAGAGGGCTTGAAAATGATTTTTTTTTCTTTCTAGACATCAAATAATGCTAATCAACTCAAGATAGCTTTAAGTATTTGTGATTTGCTTCAAAGAATAGAACTTCTGGTGCATTCTTGGGCTATGTAGCTTCACTGCAATCTATCTACTTTGGGTTCTCTTTACTGTCCAAAGACATGTATGTGGAGAATTTGTGACTCTAATTAAACCTTAAAACATATTTATGGTCTTTCTCTAACCGAACTAAAATAACCTGTGCACTACTCTCTCCTAGAGCTGCACATCACGTCCAGACACTATTTCCATTTCATCAAGTAATGAACTGATAAGTCTGTTATGGAGGATAAAGACAGAGAAAATGGGAAAAAGACTGGGTCAGACCGCGCCGCTATTGCTGTCAGGTGATTTCACTGCGATAAAGCTATCTTCCATCGTGTCTAAATGAATGTAGATCTATGTAAGACTCATTATATGTTAGCTTAAGGCTTCATAAAGTGCAGCGTGAGGCCATAAAACTTCCAGAAGAGTGGATTTAACTTAAGTCTGTCAGCTGTGTTCAACTTACTCTCATTTGATGACATCTGTTGTCACTTAACACAAATGTGGATGTATAAAAATGTATTGTCTTTGAATATGGAGTGAGTTTATTACTTTTGGAAAATAAGCGTACCTTACAAATGACATTTAGGTGAAGAAAAATTTTGAGAGATGTGCAGTAATTTTTAACAGCGTACATCTGTCAAATTAAAGATCATGGTGATATTGCAATAGAATTATTTTTATTATTTTAGAAATATTTGTGGGAAATCACATGTTTCCAAATATGTGTAGTTATTGTAAAGAAAATGCATGTCGTTCTATAGGCTTTTATCACCTTTCTCACTGTGTGGTGTGTCCAAGCTCCACTTGTTTATCTTGGTGTGTGCTAAGTACTTTATGGCCCAAGAACGTCCATCTCCTGGTGATTCGCAATTACTTTCAATGCTAGCCATGACTTTATCTAAGTTTTTTGTTAAATGGTTGCAATGTAGTCGATTGTGCACCTTGAGAATCAATCTTTCTAAATCAATAGTCCTTTTTCTAAATGAGGAGAATTTACAGTGATTTTGTTAATGCATTGAAGTAGACATTAGACATATAGACACAGACAGATGTGCGATCAGTGTCTTTGTATGAGCAGTCCTGTTTAGATTTGGTTTAGACCTTGTTTACTGTAGTAGTGGAATTGTCCTCATGTAAAGCCAGTTTAGTGCAGGTTTAGATTTGGTTTAGAGCTGATTAGTTCTGGTTTAGATTAGTTTATTCCTGGTTACTTCCTCTTTTAGTCTTGAGTTAGACATGGTTTAGTCCTGATATAGTTATTATCACCTCCACCCAGGATCCCAAGTTAGTCCTGGTTGAGTCCTTGATTTGCTCTTATAGTCTTGGTCGTAATCTGGTTTAGTCTTACATTGGCCAACATTACAAGAAAGCAACCAGATAGTCCTGGTTTAGAGTTTTCTTTACTGTAGTCCTGGTTTAGTCCCAGTTACAGATAGTTAGTTAGTGATCATTTAGTCCTGTTTTAGCTTTGTGCCTAATACTTCAAGGTAGACACTAGATACCAGACAAACACACAGACATGGACAGATAGACAGTCCTGGGTTAGTCCTGTTTAAGTCCTGGTTTACTCCCAGTCTAGTCCTGGTTTAGATGTAGTTTTAGATAGCTTGACACCCAGACAGACAGACAGACATAAATAAATGGCTGTGGGCATCATGTAGCCAAGAGGAAGCCAGGAGGTGCTGGGCTAATACCACGGCGCTGTCAGTCACTTAAAAGGATGGGCGAGGGCTCCACATTAGTGCAGCTCAATACAGTGAGAGACCACACTGTGAGCGGCGTGTGGGGGTGGGGGGTGGGGTCTGGGGTGTGTTGGGGTGAAAGGGGGAGGAGGGGTGACAGACGGAGTGAGATAAATGGAGATGGACAGAAAAAGGTGACCGCCGACGAGAGGAGGAGGAGAGGAGTGAGAAAATGTGTCAGACAAGGCGGACACAGCGCTGGATGAAAAACAGGGCCAGGGTTAGTGAGAGTGACGCTGTAGTATTATTCCACACTGTAGAGGGAATTTTAGAAATAATGAGGTCCAAATCATGTCGAGTCATACCTCAACATATTACATTTTATTTAAACATAATTCTGTTTTCTTGTGTCGACAGGGTTTAGATCTTGTTTGGTTCTGTTTTGGTTTAGACCTCATTTACACTGCTTCAGAGCTAGTTAATTCAAGGTTTACAGCTGGTTAAGTTGTGGTTTAGATCATGTTTACTTCTAGCTCTGGTTTCCTCTTACATTAGGACTTTTTTGGTTTGCTTTATTGATGGTTTAGTTCTGGTTTAATAATAATAATAATAATAATGATAATAATGTATTAGTCTTATATAGTTCTTTTCTAGACACTCAAAGCTTAAGTGTCTTGCCCAGCGACACAGCGACAGTATACGCTCGGGCAGGGATTCGATCCGGCAACCCTCCTATTGCAGGACGAACGCTTACCCACTGCGCCACTGTCGCATTTATTTCAATTTAGACCCTGTTTAGATCCAAAACAAACTTCTTAATCTCAGAAACACTGCTTTTCCTAAAAATAAATTGCTTAAAATGTCTGAATAGTGTTCCTAAAAACAAGGATATACACATAAATTGCTTTGATATCGCTGTTTCTGAATTATTTATGCACATTCATCATTTTACTTAATGCTCTGTCAGCGGAGCACCTACATATTTCTGTAGCACAGAAAAGCACCCATAGGAAGAGATGCAAACTCCAGAGCACACTAGTCAGAACACATAAAATGATTGTTGAAGTCAGGCACAAAAGTTACAAAATAAAATGTTAGACCAAGCCGTAGTTAATGCATTTGATCCATAAAGTAGACCAAGACAATTGCAAGTCCTATAGCATAGAAATCGTGATCCAACAGGATAAGTAAATGATAATGGAAAAGCACTGGGCAATTGTCTACACCCACTAATGAAGAAGAATAGAGGTAATATAAAGGAGAAAGAGAATTAAGACAAAAGCCTCTGACACAATGAAGCCGGGTGGAAAATATCACAAGGTTACTGATGAGAGGAAAGTTCAGAGTGAGTTTTTTAAAAAGTAAAATTAAAAGTCAAAAAGAAGTCTCTTATTTGAATCAAAGCCAGTGTGGAGGGGGAACAGACAGAATAAATATGTTAGAAACTAGTGATGCGTAGACGTGTTAAGGGGGCGTGTTAAGTTATCAAACTTTTAAACCAAGTAACACAAGAGTTTGGGTTTACAAGAACAACTCTATTGGACTAAAAAAGATCTAAATTAGGACTGGGCCTGAAATTAGAAGGGTCTAAACCAGGACAAAAATAGATTCCGAAACTTTACATGCCACAACAGCAAAATGTTACATTGCCCAGTGCCTATTTGTTGGATTACAATAAGCCTGATGACAAGATGAAACTGAATCAGATATAAACAATTGGCTAAATGAGTACAACACCAGATCAGTTCCAAATGAAGACCAAACCATGTGTTGGAGATCTAAAGCAGGACTAAACCAGGTTTTCGAAACTTCTCAAGTCCCACACATCACCATAGCCAGCTCTAAACTGGGAATAAACCTGGGTCTAATTCAAACTAAATCAATACTATTAAAACAGTACAATTGTGTTCAGGGGAAGGGATTATCTTCCAGTAGTAAAACATGGCCTTGGTTTGTCTGGTCAGTTAACAAGCTCACTATGGAAATCAACGTCAAAACGGCAGCACAGAGTCAGACAGGAGCGACCAAGTAAAGACCCAGACGTCACATGTGTGTATCTGACATGACATGAACCCTGCGCCGTAAACAAAACCTTATGTTAACCTTGGAACGACAGACCACCTGTGCGCTACATCTACATTTGTTTACTCTATGACTTCATCCCCGCGGCCGCCCCGGAGCATGCACACAGCTGATGAATTATGTAATGGCTGAGCTTATGAGAAAAGAGAGACTGTGTGCTGAGGCTGAGTGATTTCTCTGTATCTAGAATGTGGTTATACTAACAGCAGGACACTTAGGTCTAGTGCAGACTGAGAGACTTAATTAAAGTCGCCTGTAGTACCTGATATCTTTACTTTGTTTATGAGCAAAATATAACTAGACGCAGGCTGTCGTAAACGACAGCAAATGTATATCGGCGGAACGCCCCATGCGTCTGCGTCAACTGCTATAACACCGACTGCCTTATGGCGGAGGAGGTGGTGGA
>JAVQJW010262786.1:0-10084 GCA_036025195.1 Hypseleotris klunzingeri
CACATCTTTTGCAACTCTAAACCTCACAGTCACAAACCTACAGTAAAAGCAATGAGTGCTGATACTGACCTATGAGCAGGTGCACAGCTGTACAAAGTTTTAGTGCTCAAGATTGTGACAGGTAATAGAGATATAAAACCAAAGTCTCTTAGTTACAGATGAACAAAAAAAAAGATTATTAATTCAAAACTTGATACTGGTATTTTTTTGATTATGGAGCTACTTAACCAGGAGTTTAGCTTATTCTAATGCTAAGCGGGGAGGAATAAGTGCACGCAGGTCTGGATAGGACTGTTTGTGCAGCTGAGTAGGCCTAACGAATCTAAATTATTTAGTGCACTGCTTTAGTTTGGTTAAGAACTATGGGTCCTGAGCCTCTAGGGAAATGCCAGTGCTAGTGAGTGTAAGGGTTCAGTGTGCCATTTCCTCTCCCCTTCTTACTAGTTCTCTCACACACATCGACACAAACACTGGCTGTGCTGTCCAAGCAGGGGGCAACTTCATTAGTGAAAATCTCATGTCCTCTGTACAAAAGCCCTAATAACTGACCTGCAATAACCTACACTTTTACCTGGATAGGCAATTAGCTCAAGTTAACCTATAAACTCTCTTGGGGGAAGTTGGCTTTATTTACATCTCTATTTTGAGTTTGTCAGCAGCGGAATGTGCAGACATACTGATTATAAGCATGCATGTTTTCACTCTTTCTCCTTGTAGTCCAAGTCTAATAAAGCTGGGTAGGCATTACAAGAGGCTTCTGTGTGGGCAGTTGTGAAAGGATCACTCGTCAGCCTGCCAGAGCGGACAGCGGCCCTTTGATGTGAGCAGCCTTTTCTGTACATGTTTGTGGATGTGTGTGTGCACTTATGTGTGCCCAGCTTGGTCAAGTGACTTCTCTCTCTTCTGGTCATTCCAGACACTGCGCTCAAAGCATGACCTAACCCCTTCAAAGTCAAACCTGCATTGCCCACACCACGTTCTGTGATGCACCATGGTAACTCCTAGACTTTAACAGCCTCTTCTCATCATGTTCCTGTTTAGCTAATCAGTGTTAAGTGTTTAATGCGAAGGTCACGTGAAGTTCTAAAGTTTTCCAATAGCTTGTAAAATTCATATCTAGGTTAGTCTAGCATGTTACATTGCCGACAAGGACAGCAGTAAAACGTTTACAAACTTTACATGCCAGACTATGGGTTTCAAAGGCTGGCGCACACATTCATTGTGGTACACTTGTGGCAGAGAGCACAAAAGTCCACCAGAGAGTCAGCTGAGACAGGGGCTATCTCTGCTATCTGTGAGCCATTCAAACACAACATGCAACAGCCAGTATAGTATCCCCCATACACACCACCCCGCCCCCCTGCTCCATTTCCTCTGAACAACATGCCTGAAATTCTGGAGGAGCCAGCGTACATTCCTCACATGCCTTTATCATGTGTACGGCAAGAGCGGAAGAGCAAGCAATGTGTCACCAGGCTTCAAGCAACACTTTTCTTTACACTTAGCATTGATTGTCCTCAGTATGGTCATATTGGGTTTCCCTTTAAAGTAAGGCATTGGTTCAATTGGCTTTGTCTCCTAGAGAGAGTGCTCAGGTGACCACACTTAAGCTCTCTCACATGGGATGTTGGAGCCGCTCTCAGTGAGGCATCAAGACACACTAAGAGCAACACTTGCTGAGCTCAGCTTATGCTCACAAATGATTCTTTTTATTCCTAAATGCACATTCATGAACATTAACAGAACCTGCCACATGACATTATGAAATCATTCTACTAAGTGTAAAATCAGTCACAAAGACCATGTGACTGCAAATGTGAATGCCAGTACATGTGGCCATTTTCACTGCTATAGTGAGTGACCTTCAGTTCAACAGTCTCTTTGGACAGGAGGCAGCAGAGCCTCTCTTTTCCATATTTAAAACCCAATAAGCAGCTTTTACAGTACTCACCCGACACCCCATTCCTGACACCCCCCACCCAACTTCCCTTAGCAGGGACAGCAGCAGTAGTGGAGGCATCATCTGTAAAGAAAAGGGCCTTCCTAAGCTTTGGAGAAGCATGTTAACCAAGCTTGGCAGGCACTTAGTTAGTGTGACAGTAGCCGTGCTGGATGCCAATAGCATAGGCGCTGTGCAGCATCTCAATGACCAAAACTCAGTGAGTCCACTGAGGGGTTTATGGTCCTCTCAACCATACTGCTCCCACCCCTACTCTCCATCCAACCACAAAGGCATTCAGTCTTTTCATTAGGATGATAATGGGCCAAAAGCCGGAAAGGGCCCCATGTCTGCGCACCATAAGTTGTGGTGATGGCTTTGTGGCGATGTCATGCGTGTCCATGGGAGCATATTGTGTTAGTATGGTCAAACAAAGTCAGTCAATTCCAGAAGAAATTCACAAAAACAAAAGTACTATCTACTTAAAAGACTGTGCCTGCAGGCTAGAGCTAACAAACCACCTTTGAATGGGCTATCTTTAACATAAGTTGAGAACAAAGTGCTTAAGCTACAAAACACTGCAAATGCAAGTTTGTGGAGCATTAAATATGTTTAATGCTCCACAGTAACATGCAGCTGTTACTGTTCTACCAATTTATACCAAAAATGCCATGTCTGAGATCCCTATGTTGGTCAGCACAGTTACATAACATACACCTGCATGACTCCCCCCTGTAACAGGTTGATAACCTGTTCAAACATGATGTAACTGCAGTGGGGAGTCTGGAGCCAGTATGGAAATACAACTGAATGGTTGTTCAAAGTGCTAAACAACTGCATTAACTTACCTGCATAAAAACGCAACAAGGAACCAATTTCTGTGTTAAGCCCTTCTTCTTGTACCCTCCATGGATCCTTAAATCCAAGCTTAAATAGGAAGTCATTCTGAATCTGCAGAGGCCTCTCATCTGGGCTAAGCCTCCTGACAGCCTCTCCATGCAGCTGGACATATAATGTAGGGCTGGGATCACTTGAATCTCCACTTTGGTCTGCTGTCAGCTCACATTTTCCAGCACCTTGACCACAGTCAGGCTCTTGGATGTCAGGTGTAGTACCTGTGGAACAGGCTGTTGACAATGAGCCTGCACTGCTGCTGGGTGGCAGGCTGCCCAGACTATGTGGGCTGTGTCTGCTATTTGGCCCCATATTGTTTGTCATGTCATTTAAATGTTCTATGTCGCACTGCTTGTAGTTGGCAGATACACCGTTGGAGTGATGTTGGGAATTGGACTCCATGCTTGTGCTTGTTGCAGGGCAGTCTAGCTCCAGTTCATCAGAGGAGCTGCCATACAGATCATGGCCCTCTGTGGCACTGTCAAATGGGCTGAGGATGGACGCCTCCGTGCCCAGGATCATGTCATCACTGAGGGAGTCTCTGTGTTCACTGAGCCGGGCTCCAGAGCTCAGGTCATCAAATGCACTGCTCTCCACATCTGAACCAGAATTTAATCCATAACTGTCCGCTCCGTTCCTGTGCTCCGAGTCATCATCATTGGGCGTATCTATATTGGAGTTTGAATTTAGATCTGACAAAGAACATGTTATATTGTCCTGTGATTCTGATTCCGGGGTGAAAAGTGTTCCATCAAGGTCCTGTTGCTTTTGCCGCTCATTAGCATTCTCCATTAGCAGCAGTCTCAATCTGTCACTGGGATGCCCCCTTAGTTCTGTAGATTCAAGGGGCAAAAGAGAGTTGCACTTTAAACTGGGCTCATCATCTAGCTTGCACTGGTTGTCACTATATTCACTCTTTATATTGCAGTTACCATTTTGGTCCGTCTTTAGGTTATCTTTACAAAAGATGCGCATGACAGAAGTGGACTTACTGCAGAGTTTACTCAAATGAAGTGCCACCTCTCCGGCTGTGGTGTCTATAGTGCAAAGAACCGGCCTGGGATATGATGGAGTAAGTCTGTCGTGGACATGTATAGCGCCCCGTTGTAGATCAACACGCACCCACTCACGATCCGCTGGCTGCAGCTGCATGTTTTGCCGGTGTTTGAGCAGTGACTTTCTATCCAGGCTGCGTGTGTGTAGGGACGCAGAGGACAGGGCCGAGTTCATCTTTGTGGCGGTGGTGACAGCTGAGGTGGCCGGGGCTGTAGCTGCTGCGGAGAGGTTTCTCTTTAAGCGCCTCCGTCTCAACAGGAGGGAGCTGGAGTTGCTGGAGGCGCCCCGGCCATTCGACGCCACGGTCCGGTTTGACGCACTAGACCCCGCGGTAGAAGCGGCATGAGGAAGACTATCCGTGTTCTTTGCATCTACGTGGGAGGGTGCTAAATGTCCAACGCCATCGTCCGCTGGAGTCCCCCGGGCGACCGACAGTCCATTGGGCTTCTTCATTAACTTGCCCGCACCTCCATCAACCGCGCCATCCTCAGCAGCCTGTGCACTTTCCATCTCTGCCAACGAAAAGTCGCCCTCGCTGAATAAAAACGGTTACCTAAAGGCTCTACATTTAAACGCCTGAATACGTGCCCACCGTGCTAAATGTCCGCCAATTGGGCGGTGTAGCTGAGTTATCCTACTAGTAGTCATTCACTTCTTGCCTCCGTTTCCCCGTTCGTATCTTCTCCGCTGCTCCTAAAAACATTTTACCGATTGAAGTCGCACGGAAGAGGCTGGATGCGCAGGGACAGATCAGGGCGGTGACTGAGCGTCCCATTTGGACCAAAATACAGTGCTAGAATATGAAATGAACGTCGGCCGACCTCCTACGCAAATAGTGACTGATATATATTCATGAGGACACAAGATGGGGTAGCTAACAACAACGCAGGGGATTGTGGGAAGTGTAGTGCTTTTGCGCAAAGTGGAGTGGCCGTTGTTGACGGACGAAATACAATTCCCAGAGTGCAATCCTCTAGTTTCAGTCAAGTGAGGCGGCGAACAGATGAGAGGCATAACATTCGTCGAAATGTTTGGAGTTGCGGGCCGTTAGTACATAATTGTCATCCTCTTTTTGGCTTTTGTTTTTTAGCACTAAATGAATGGAAAGCCTACTAGTAAATGCGTAAATGCACAGACGCAGCATGGCCTTCAACTGTTGATCATAAACTCACAATTTAATTTAACATCCGTGCACACTGTGTCAACATGTTTGAATTAATTCTTCAGGGACACCTAGTATTGATTTTTAGTTTATATCTTAGGACAGGCAAAGCAGTAGCACCATC
This sequence comes from Hypseleotris klunzingeri, assembly GCA_036025195.1. Classification (NCBI taxonomy): domain Eukaryota; kingdom Metazoa; phylum Chordata; class Actinopteri; order Gobiiformes; family Eleotridae; genus Hypseleotris; species Hypseleotris klunzingeri. Next base: position 5,176 of record JAVQJW010262786.1, read on the forward strand.
TCATCAGGACGCCATTTCACAAGGCCGAGCGGACCCACAAGCTCTGCGTAGTCATTTTGTTTGCATTTAGCCCCATCTAGTGGTAAGATGCAGCAATTCCATTTGACCCAAACCAAATGTTGAGGACACCCATGAAGAAGAAAAAAAAAGATCTAAATGATACAGTTCTCATTATTCTGTGGGAATAAGTGCTTTGTGCTGACATTACAAATTATTTAAACTATAAAACTGTCCATCTCTTAAAAGTACCAGCATATCTAAAAATGTGCAGAAAAGTAACCCACACAGAGATGCATTCAGAAATTTAAATTTTAATTGGCATGGTGCATTCATCACAGGTGTGTTTGGAAAATGGAAAAATGAACACTTTTCCAGTAGTGAAGATTTTTTCATCATTGTGTGAAACAGATTATTGCTGAACTCTGATTCCAGCAAGCAACACATGCTCCGCCCAGTGTCTTCAGGCTGTTCTTTGAGCTGAAAAGGGAGAACTGCATTATATTTGTTTACATTCATTCACATCTGTGTTGTTCTAAATGATGGCATGTGACTTAAATCTCAGAAAAGCTGGTTCCTGTGCAAAAAAAAACCCCATAGATTTCTTGTTTACTAATTTAGACGTCCTATTGACAAGTTTTAAAAAATTCTAAAGTCATGGTAAAGATTTGCCGTAAGTGCAATTGTAGTTTGTAAACACATTGTATGGATTAATCTGTGTAGTATGCCTACTATTAGCCTATCCTAAAATTAAAGGAGAATGCAGTCACATCTTAGGCAGCCAGCTAAGACGGCTCTTCGTACTTAATACAGCAACATACTAAAACTTGTGTGTACAGAAAGCGAATGAGAGTTGAACACTTTTGTTGATTTGATGATCATTAGACAAGACCATTTAACTAAAATAAAAACATGGTCACAGATCAAAAATACTGTACACACTTGGGCCCTGACAGAAAAAACTGTAACTGTGACAATGCTAACAGTGCAAAGAATTTACCAATAAAACAATTAGGTAATGCTCTTATCAGTTACTCCCATCTATTTTCAGTCAAACTCTGGCTAGTAAAGTCTATATGCTGTGACATAGATTTGGAGTGGCTCAGTCAGAAAAATGACCCAATAATTCATCCTATTTAAAGCCTTTCTAAAGTAAAAAAAGAAAAAAAAATTAAACCCTGAAGTGCGACATAGTGTACAAACACAGTAAAAATGGTGGGAGTCAACCTGCAGTGTAACCTTTTCATCTACATACTATGAATATTGCTTGCTCAAAAGCTTACATGAGTATAAAAGTAAAGTGTATTATACAATGCACATCAGCAAAGTTCGTTTAGACAGTGCAGTGCGCCCGCTCTTCAATTCATCTCAAAAATCATCTAAAAAGACGCGGGGCTGGTGAACATTTAAAACATCATTTGTGATCCAAGTGCTTATATGAAAAAAAAAATGAAAACAAATAAAAACACATTTATAAAACAAATCATTATTCTTGCATTAGCTGGACTAACATCTGCCCAGCTGCACATTACATGAGTGAATCGGACTCTTCTTTAGTTTCGTACTTTTCACTATACACAAAATGTACATATAGAAAGAGAGCAGGTCTCAACCAAACTCTCAAATTCACAGTTAGAGCAATTAGATGTCAAAATGTCTGTCATTGCACGTATGAAGGGGGGAAGAGAAATCAGTACTAGCAAGTAATGGCACGAAGGGAACTACAGAGGGCGCTAAAGCCTAAGAAAAGCACTGAAAAAATATTGCACATGATTTTAATGGTTGAACCCGCCTTCCTCTGATGTCTTTTGTCAAGCCATTTTTTGCAGTCCCAGCAGGTGCAGGAAAGAAAATCCACTCTCCATTTTGGATCATATGAATGGAACAAAAGTGACAATATAACAAAGAAGAAAGATTTAACAAGTCCTCTAGTGTTGAGGTTTAGTCCATAGCCCCAGAACCGGGCGCCTGTCTCGCAAACGCAAAGGAGACCATGATTGAGTTGGAGCAATTTGCACAAAGTGGCGATGCATGAACAGACTGGAGTCGTTATGTGCTACTACAGTGGATGACGTGGTGGTGGTTGTGTGGGTCTTGAAAAGGCATTTCAGAACTCATGGCCTTTTTGTAGAAACGGGCACCATTTTACTGTCCAGCACTTAAGGTTCTCAGTGGAGGAGAGCGCCTGTCTGGCACTGCTCCAGACAGTGGTGGTCTACTATGGTCTGTGAAACCTTAAGACGAAAAAAAAAAAAAACTCATTACAGCAAGGAATGATATCAGCTTTCTATATATAGGCCTACACATGAATTGTAATTAGCCATTTAAATTCATATATTCAGTTAGGTTTGGTTAAACATTACCTGGTTAAATGGCGACTTGACTCGTGTACTTCCATCTCATTGCTCTTGAAATCATTAAGCTCTTTCCGTATAGCTGCCTGCAGAAGACAACAAGAAACAAAGACAGATTTAGAGAAGCTCAAAATGCAGTAAATTGCAGCCTGTAAGCCCTGTATGCCCCAGCATGCTTCATGCATCACTTAAATCTCACATCACATCTCAAAACCATGAAGACGTCTGCGGGATTCATTGCACACATTATAGGAGCGCTTTAATTTTATACTCTTTTTTTGACTGAAACATTGTCTAGTTCACAGTAGCCAATGTTATTAATAGATCAGCATGTCAAAGAAGAGATGTGTTATTTGTTATACCGATCTTTTACAAAGGTTTGAAAACATACTGTTCACAAAAAGAATAATTTCATGCTAGCTCATTTTATAATCAAAATAAAACACAAAAAAGCAATGCTACTTTAGAACATTTTTAACACGTGCTGACTCTATACGCTATTATATAACTAATTTCCAATTTTCCAAGGAGAAAACCAAAACAATGAATGTTATTCTAGTTTTGATTCCATTTTGTGACGCATTTGGTGATTCACTGACTTCTAGTAGAAGCACCAGAACAACAGTAGATGGCTGACTGCCTTGCCCAAGGGCACAATGATTCGAAGAAAAAATCTGAAGGCACAGATGAGTCAAACTTCAACAACATAAAATAATTTGTCAACCCTGTTCAAATACCCTCCGGTGATTCTCAACTGTCATGTACTCAAAGAACCTAGACAGGTGATGTCACTGCATTTCCGATTCAACATGACTCAAGAGCATCTTTCAGCTTGGAGGAGGGGAGGAGACGTTGTTTAATCTTGTGTTCAGGAAGCCAGCGGAGCAGCAATGAAACCTAGTCGTCCTGGGGCATTGATTGTCCGATTACCACCTTATGTAAGGGACAAGATGTTGCATAAGTAAAAACCTGATGTTTCTCACATGAGTAGTCCGCAGGTATGTATGGCCAAGTTCAACTGTGTTTCACCAGAGGACATGAGACCGGATCAAAAGAAGTAGCTAATTAGAAGTTACAACTACTGTACTGTACAACGGCAGCAGGACAGCCCCGGGGTGTTTACTCATAAGACAAGAGCAAAAACAGCTGACATGGAACAAGTAACAAGGCACAAGGAAACAGAGACGTAACTGAGGGGCCCTAGTGTGGATTTTCAAACAGGGCCTTAAAATTATGAAGAACAATAAGGGTTTTTACAAGGTCCAGGTATTTAGATTTTATTTTATTGTATGTAAGCAACTGCAAATCAATGAGGCCAACTAAACAACAATATAATATTAACTAAGATTTTTATGTTTTTACAGACGCATGGCCTTTGTGTTTTAACTGCAATTTTTTTTTTATTAAGACCAAAATCTGAATTTTGATTGCCATCAACCAACATGCCATATCACCCACCCCTAATTCCAACACACCTAAAAGGTACCTGGTTCCACATTTTGTAAAGACACATTCAAATAGATCTATGATAAACTATGAATCTTATTAAATATACATTTCTAAAAGATTTTGCCTTGACCACAGAAGCAGTACAGTTCACTAGCCACACTCCGATATTAAGCCCTGCAAAGTACACTTCTTTCCACTGTAGTCCAAGTTTAACTGTATAATTTAATCCACAGGAGGGAGGTAGTCTTTTATAAGTGTGACATTCCTGTTCTTATTACGAGATTACTCTACATCATTGAGAGTGATACTGGCCTTGTCTGCTGCCGTGAGCCGGGTCCAGGGCTTATCCGCTCGCCGGTCGTAGTCCTGGGCGTCGGACACCTCCACATAGTCACTGAAGCGGATGAGGATTTTGGCCTGTCTGAGCTCTTCCACTGTAGGTCTCTGGCTCAACTAGAGGAGAAGAAACGGTGGGATATAGATGTTAAAATGTCTAGTCCAGAGGTTCTCAAACATTTCACACCACCTCAGAAAATATGTTACTAACCCACATCTAAACCAGGAGTAATTTAGGTCTTAATCAGGTAGGTGTAATGTAGGACTAAACCAGGTCTAAATAATGTCCAAACGAGAGAAAAACCATGACTAATCCAGTTCTAAACCAGGTATACACCAGGACTAAACAAGGTCTAAACCCCAGCACTAAACCGAGACTAAGAAGGACAAAACCAAGTCCAAGTACAACCAGAAGTACCCATACCACAGTCTGACAACCAAAGATCTTGTAACAGAAAATACTAAAGAGTGATACAACCTAGAAGAAATAATAATTCTAGCATCCGTCAGCTTGTTAATGTTGGCCACTCAGCCTCCATTTATCCAGACTTGGAGCTGGCACAAGAAATACACTCACTCATGACTGCTTGTGGATTGTTTTTTGTGTTTACTGTATATGGTTAAGCCGCGAATAAACATATACTAGTCACAAAAAGGTAGGGATATTTGACTTTCAGGGTAAATCAACATACATGTTCTGCAAATTTTACCCCAAAGTCAAATATTCCTAACTTTTTGTGAATGTTTTTTAGTTACAATCATTTGCTCCAGAA
>JAVQJW010263493.1:0-11221 GCA_036025195.1 Hypseleotris klunzingeri
CAGTTGCTCTGTAAGACTCCTCAGTAACACTAACAAAGCACCAGTACCACAGACCTCAGCACTTGCTTACAGTAACAAACATTTACTGTGGTTAAAAACACTAGGAGGATTATGGGTAATGAAGTCAATTATCAAAAGCTGACGGTGTAGAGTTTCATTGCTGGCGTCTGCCTGTTTAATTTGTCTTTATTAATCAGCACGTTTTACTTTTATTGTCAAACTGGTTTGCAAAAATAACTTCAAAACCACAACCAGACCATTACGTAATGTTTTTAACTCTTTGCCAAGCTTAAGTTACAAGACTGTGATTTCACTTATTTCACTGGTGCCACTGCCATACCAACCTTAATGCATCTGACACAACTTGAAATTAAAGTTTGAAGTCTAGATCTCTTGGGAGACAATTTTCAAATACGTTTCAAGTTGGCATAACTTTTTGACAGGCAGCCCCTCAGAATTTAATCCCATGAAAAGCAAAAGAGAGACTGTAAAGTTAGTTTGTTGGTCTTGGCTTTTTTATATTCTACTTCGCTTGATTTAGTTTTGATGTTAATTGATAAGAGCAGCACTAAAGGATTATATTGAAAACACAAACAGTCAAGTCCTAATATTTAATGACAAAATGTTTTCTTGCATTACTATGAAGATTATTTTAATTCAAGATGCAGTAACTTAGTAAAGTACTAGAACTGATGTGGCAGCAGAGAGCAAGCTCCAAAACTTCAAACTTGTTCATTCTTGGACTAAATAAGAAAATATGGGATTTGCAATCATTTTCAATTGTCACAACCAGCAAACACAATAATATATCAGGACTGAACTAGGTCTAAACTAAGACAAAGAGTAAATCATGGCTAACTCAAAGTCTAAACTAGGACTAATCAAGGTGCAAAAAAGTACATTGTTATGAAGCATTTTGCATATAGGTATGTCAATAAAAAGTAAACTAAGAGAGAACTTAATCTCTATCTAATCAATAAAGTGTCTTGCCCAACAACAATATTAAATGGGTAAAGCAGGGATTGGACCACCCTCCTTGACAATCCAAATGCCACTAAACTATTCAAACAAATAAATCCCATCTCATTAGAAAAAAATCAATTCGGTAAACCATCCGTTTCACACTTCGACTGACGAGACAAATTACTCAACAATCCCATCATACCTTTGGATCATTCTGGCACATGAGGTGGAATAATGGGAAGAGAAACAATTCCTGTAAAATTAATGCAGGCTTATATCAAACTTCACACCGTTTTCCACGCTCTCTGTGATTTTATAAACAGATGTGAGTTCAATGTATGCTATAAAGTTTATACCATGACCAAGAATGGAAACTTAGATGTAAACAATTTGAAATGAAAGTTGATTAATTTGAAAAAGGTTGAAAGTGAAGAGAACCAGATGACTTGATAGAAGATATCTAAAGTTTTCCAGAAAGAACTCCATAAAAAAGCCATAAACACATTAAAGTAATTATTCTGTGATCTAAGCCTTTAAAATCTGTTTTAAATTGACTATTATCACAAGTCCGCATCACAAAAACACTTTTTAGAAATGGGTTGTTTTTGCCAAAACAAAATTCAACACGGTATTTCGTGGGAGCTAGAGCAGGAAGGTTGGCGGTTCAATCTCTGTCTAGTTTATATTGTCATTTGTGTCCATGGGCAAGACATGTCACCAACCTGTTTTCGTTGGTGCCTTTTTATAGATTTATTAGATTTACGGTCAAGCCAAAAGGTAATTCAACACTACATGTATGATACGGTGGAAGGGCTAGGGGGGTACAGCAAGAAGGTTGTTAAGAGGTGGTCAGTCTGCCCCAGGGCATAGTTTAACACCATTAGTCAAACTCTCTGACTAATGGACTCAATTGTAAAGTGCTTGGGGTGCCTTGAAAAGCTCTAGGTAAATAAAAACAATTAAACAATGTAACAAGTATAAGGTACATTTGTCAAGTCCTGTTAAGTTGGCTAAAGCAGCGGTTCTCAAATGGTGGGTGAAGAGGATTACGTAAACATTTAAGTTTAATTAATGCCTTGTTGTTACTGTCACAAAGTTTACACCAAAATGTTCCCGTTTTGTAAAGTAGGCCACTTGTTTATCCAAATATTGTTTCCACCAGATGAAAACCAACAGGCTAACAGTGCAACCCTTTCCCTGATTGTATGTTTCAAATACCTTCTTCTGAAAAGTTGCCTGATGCTAACCTTGCCTCAGTCATGGTCTGCATTTACCAGCTGTAAAAGAAGAAACGACCTTGTAAGACGCACTAATGACAGCTGTAAATTTTAAACAGGTTCAGGGGTAGTTAGTAAGCCTAAGTGAGAAAGAATATGGAAATAAAACCCATTATAATAACCAATTAGTCTTATTGTTGATTGGAAATTGCATGATGAACCCATTCCAGTGTAAAGAAAAGTTTAATATTTATAACTAAATGCAAAACGTATATAAAAATAGTCATTTGTTTACAATAATAGTAATACAGCAAATTTATACATCACGTAACATGGAATCATGGAGGTAGCTGGTGCAACTATGGGCCTTAGGTGGGTACACACAGGACAATGGCCAGTTTATTGCGGGGCAAGACATACAACCATTCACTTACAATTTCAAGGCACCAATTAATCATTAATGAATCCACCTTGTTAATGAATCCACCTAAGGCCCACAGTTGTCGGGATAGGCTCCAACTGGTAAATTCCTACAATATACTGTAAAAATGTTAATGCATCTGATGGCTCAGCAAAAGAACATAAAGCTTCCAAATTACTTTAAATACAGTTATTTTCTCAAATTGTACAGAACATTTTTACATTTCCAATATATTGTAAACATGAGATAATCTATTCCCCTATTTGAGTATGCATACATCAAAGTTCAGTGTGTTGCCTTGTTGATGTCTCTGGACTAGCTGAAGCTTCGTCAGTCATTTCTTCTTCTACTGCCACATTGTCTGCACCCTCCTCTTCCTCTCCTCCATCTTCTTCTTCTGCTGCCTCTTTCTGGTCCATTTCCTGTTTGTGAGGGTTTTGTTGGCATGCCAAACTGGGGTCATTCGTATCCATTACGGTCAGGAAATCATAAAACGGTGAAATTGGAGGCCAGCTCTCCTCGCCCAGCATCCCTATAGAGACAACAACCAAAAGAACATTAGGGAGAATATATGCATTGCCACTTTATAAGGTAGACTGGTTTACCTGTTCAAATAGCTCATAATCATTTAATATTAAGCCAATGAAAAAACACTGCGCAAAAACCTTCTCCAACATAATGCCCAAAGATTCTGAAATAACACATACAACAGTGTGTGGGGTTTAAAATAAAAATCCAGTGAGCGGCAGTTTTGTGGGAAAAATGCCTTCATGATGCCTAAGGACAGAGACTGGTCTTAAGTATGAATGGTATGCAGTGGATGACTTTAACTAATGACCATTTTTAGCCTTAGGTGATGGGACAAGCCACAGCTAGAAGCACAGTGTAGAAAACTAAACTAAAGGGTGGAGAGGCTGAAAGCTAATGGTTATAAACAGTTTAAAGTTCTGTCTACATGTATTTTCAAAGTCCTCTTACATTCCTTCCACCAACAAAGGACTAGTACATATCACTTTTAACTTGATTTTTTTATACAAACAAAGATGTACTTAAAGGTGTATCCCAATGTCTGTAAGAAATGTTATATCTAACCCTGTTCTATGATGTAAAGTAGATATTCTATCATAATTATTATTTTACTTTAGTCCCTCCCCTGGCCTCTATAGCAACATAAGATGAGACTTTGTGGGTTACCACTTTGACGAATAGCAGTTGAGTTTTACTTTAGTCCCTCCCTTGGTCTCTATAGACTAGTAGGGTTTTAAGCATTTTTATTTTTCAACTTTTTTCCCATATATTTTAGGAAACTTATGAACTGCACATTTAACACACCCACACAACCTATATCACAACTAATACACATACATTCCACTACCTATGTCACAGGCAGTGGAAGCAAGGTGGGTGTAGTGCCTCGCCCAATGGCATAACAGCAGCATAACATAGAGGAAGGACTGAACTAAATTTTCTTTTCTAATGCAAATAAAGAGCTTACATTACATTTTTCCTGCCACTGTAGGCGTAATATGGATGAGTGAGCAAACATATTTAGGCCCTGAGAACTGCTATCATAATCAAAAATCCAAATATGTTTCCTCTTTCTAGAGAGGTCTATACATCAATCATGGAAAAGATCTGTTAAACTGTCCTCTATAAACGTCAGGACAATTTACCAAAGGTTTTACTGCATTTTCCGAAGTGATGTCACCGCTGCTGTATCTCTTTTGTGAGGTAACACAGACACATTAGCGGGACGTTTACATACCGAGATTAATTACTACTGTTGTAAAAGTACATTGGAATGTACCTGTCTACTCTTGAAAAGGCGTCATGATTTCTGGACCACGCCTAATTGTCCACTGCTGATTCTATCGCACACAAATTGAAAGTGACCGGCCAATTTAATAGGCCTGTTTACCTGCTTGGAAGCTTAAATATTTTTCACGAAAATATTGAAACGTGATATGAAGTTACCAAAAATACAAACTCAACTAAATACATAACTAAAATTGTGATCAAATCAAAATCAAGATTTTCCCTTGGTAAAATAAATTATATTTGTTTTATCATATCGCTCACCCCAGTCTTGGGTTTACAGAATACAATTACAACATCCCGTGAGCGGCAGTCCTGTGGGCAAAAATGGCTTACTGATGCCTAAACAACCACATTTCACAACAAGGTTTGAAAGAAAAAAATAAAAGACAGGTGGCAGCAGAAGACCACACTACCTAATAATAAATTGGCCAGTGAGTGTAAATCCAAGTTGAATGACTGTTTTACTCCTCAGTGCAATGTAATGTATAGATATGACAACAAATAAATGCAAAGGATGTTTGATAGCCTTGGTTTTATGGATGTATAATGATGTGGAAAAAGCCTGTAGTCTTTAAGTGCACTTTAACAGCAGGTGCCAGAATTAGACACTGTTTTCTGAGTGCAATTAGAGTAAACAGAGGAGGATGGCTGAGAAAGCATTACTCCTGGAGCTTAACAATGGGTTTAAACACACTCAACTATTGCAGTAAATGTGCTGTTATGGGGTCCTGGTTGGATGAGTGGAAAATAGAAGAGATACAGTATCTAAAGAGGAGATGGACACTATATTAAGTAGACATCTGGCATCAATAAGGCATTTACCATTTATCATAGCATCTACACAGTACATAAGTGCAATGTCACTGCACTAAAATGAGACTAAACCAGATCTAAACCAAGACATTCAATCAGGGTTTAATTTAAGACTTATGCAGGTCTAAAAAAGAACTAAACCAGCCCAAGTACCACAGTTTGAGAACCACTAGCATACATAATATTCCCTCTCTCCATAGTGCTGTGTCCTTACCTGCAGGTGACTCCCTCCCCTCCTCCACCTGCTGTACCCACTGAAGCACAGAGGGGGCGCTGATGGGGGCGCTGGGAGGATACTGGTAGATTTCCGAAGCTGATGGATGATGGGTGAGGACCAGGGAGGGCAGGGGAGGCACGGAGCCAAGGTAGGAGCCAAGGACGTCTATACCTGATGGGGTACGGCCACTAGGACAAAACAAGATGTTAGATAAACGTACAAAAATACACTTCATGAATTATGTGGAAAAGTCCGTCACGTTTCCCAAAATAAACAAATGTTAGCGAGAAAGCTTTATCTGGCCTTAGGTAATTTGTCATAATTACTATTTTACTTCTGTCTCTCCTCTGGCCTCTAAAGCAACATCAGATCAGACTTTGAGGGTTATACCACTATGACCAATAGTAGTCAGGTTTTACTTTAGTCCCTTCCCTGGCCTTTACAGACTTCATAGAACTAGTTAGTCAAGCCTAAAACAGGTCATGAAAATAGAAATATAATTGCCATTATTGTACAAGTCATAAATAAATAATTTATAGCATCATTATTATTAATTAGAGGCTATTCAAAATTCCTAATGGTCTTTCCTCTAAAAATATATCAGGTAGCATATTTGCCAGGAAATAATTACATTCTCTGTGCACAATGACTACTGTGGATTATAAGATTACAATAAAAACACAATTAAAAAGTTGTTTTTTGTACATACAGATGGATCCAGCAGGGCAAGTATTTTTCCATTTTCCCTCCTCCCAGCTCGAGCACTTTTCCCAACTCTCCGACCAGCGCTTTATTCTGCTTATGCCCAATCTCATCCTCCTCTTCTCCGACAAAGAGCAGCAATAGGGCTTTACCCAGGTTCAGAAAGGTAGGCAGGTTGTCCACGGTTAGCTCGGGCTGAGGGCAAAGAGGGGTTAAGAACAATTTAAGAAAAGTTTAAATTGCATTGTGAACATGCTAACATCAGCCAAAATCCAAGGAGGCCATTTATAACATTGACTCTGCAGCATATGTCGCATTCACACACCAGTAACATTTGCTGTGCTGACACCATCAAAGCTAATATGAAAAATCAGCAGCTATAAAAGCTGAAAGAAGCAAGACAATCTAGCTACAATCAAGAAGCAAGAGCAAAATTCATGCATAAGACCACACCAGGGCCAATTTATAAGGAAACAGCTTAACCGCAATAAGGGCATAGATTGTGAGACCTAGACATTTCTCCAACTCCACTTTGAAATGACATGAAATAAACTGTACATACCATAGTTTTATGGAATTTAGTTTTACCATAAGCTCACCACTTTTGTTTACTTGGAGATATAAACAGAGATGATGCAATAGTATGAAGTTGGATGCACAGATGAACAAACAGTACTAACTGTTAACATATGGAATATACATATGGAGCATGTTATGGACTGGAAACAGTGGTATCTTCCAGAAAGCTGCCTGCACTTGGTCTAAACAAATGTCACCCTATAACTTTTATCAATTGCTTAGATTAGAAGATTTGCAACGTGGGGACAATTAAGAAGCTTTTATTCAGTTTGAAAATATATACAATGTAATTTACCACAGTTTGAAGAAGTGCACTGTTTATGGCCACTATCAACTCTTCAGTGGAGGAAGGCAAATGCAAGATGGAGGGAATAGAGTCTGTCCGCCATGATGGAAATACTAAAATAGCAGGAAGGTCCACATTTTGTTTCAAGGCCCTAAAACAAAACATAAGTAATAGTTAGAGAAGGCTGTCCAATGGATGAGTCTGCATGTCCTCCCTGTGTTACTGTTGGTTCTCTCCCTATATGTCCTACCATCACCCAAAGACAAAGAAAAACTGTGTAAATATTTTTGGGCAATCTTAAAGAATGCAATATCAAAAGTAGTAATTTTAACGTGAGTTCTTATGACTGGAGTTTGTTCTGAATGTCCACTTTTCAACCAGAGGATAGCCAGTCCAAATGCCTGACCAAGTGCCTACTGTTGTTGTGTCCTTGAACAAGACATTTAACCCACATTGTCAATGAATAAATGTGACTGTGTGGTTCCTTCAGGGCACACAAGTAGCTTACCACCAGTGTCAATGAGCGAATATTGTAATTGTTGTTGCTGGGATAAGCTTCAGACAATAAGTTAAAGAAGATACATAAATTGTAAAGGATGAGTTACAACTTGAAAATGAGAAGCAGGACAACCTTGAAAGAGGAATGAGAGCTTACCATTTTAGTGCTAGGCCATCAGTCAGCAGGCCAGTCAGCAACTCGCCTCTCAGAGCTCTGGCTGCTTCAGTAAACAGTGATACACCTATAGAGATATCATAAACACAAGATGACTTTATCCACAAAAGGCATAGGAAGATAGTTGCCATTTAGATATTATTGTTTGAAGAAGTTATTTTTCCAAGTGACATTTCAAAGGGCTTAACTACTTGGTTACATCATGGCCATAACTAACAAAATACACTTTAATATTGCATTAATCTTATATATACTAATATTTGTGATAAAAATATGTTAATTTTGCTTACCTGGATGTGAGGGAGTATCAAACAGTCCCAGTATTTTATCATGTACATATGCAGATAAGTCAGGATGAACAGCCTCTTTCAAAAACAAAGCTATGTCATCTTCATTCAGCAGTTCAAGAGGAGAAGCTACACGGCTCCTACAAAAAGAAACTATTGAATTATTGAGGACACACATGCATTTTAAATAGACCTATTGATCACTTTAGGTATTCAAATTGGCAGTCCTTGGGGTGAAAATGACTTGATCAATATAAAAAGCAGATTGGCTCCTACCTAATAAAGTGTCAGATTAATATAATTAAAATTAAAATTACAAAGCTAAAAAACTGTGTGCAACCATCTTTTGTCAATGTGTGCACTGTATTTTCTTGTATTTTTTTTGTCTGTTTCCATTTCTTTGTTTTGAGTATGATGAAACCACTTATGTGAAGATAAATGTTTTAAATTTAGAAGCTTACAATTATGCAACACAACGTACATAAAAACAGGATGTTCAAATGCTAATAATCCTGAGGGAACATTAACATTTAAAGTTAAACCCAACTGCCACTTTATTAGGTAGATCTTGTACCTAACAAAGTAGTCTTCTGCTGCTATAGTCCCACCTGCTTCATGTTTCACCTACAGAACTGACTGAATTTTGTAGCTATTTAGTGCCTATTTAGTCTGATTCTCACATTTGCCTTAGTTGAACTTTTTAACTCTGATATTTCTTTATTTTGTTATCTTGATGGACTTACAGCATGATGAAGCGGTACAGCGCCTGACTAGACATCATGTCTTTGTATATCTGGGCCGTCTCTTGGGGGCGGAGCATCAGAATAGTGGGGAAAGCTGTGATTGGCTGAAAGGGCAGGGGCTTTGTGCTGCCGGACTGAGCCCCACAGAGGTCGGTCCATTCTCCGCAATCCACCGCACACATCTGAACATCATCTACATCTGCATCTGGAAAATACATCAAACTAAGCACTAAATGGCTTAATGACTATAGAAACTACACAGACACAGGACAACTACACTCGGTCAAACAGTTTTGATGTTGCTGTAGAGACCAAGGAAGGGACTTTAGTAAATGAATAATTATGACACATTAGCCATTTTACGTCATAGAACAAGTTCAGATAGTCAATTATAAGCATTTAATTGTATCTAATTGGATTTAATCCTATTTCATTGGATTACTTGAGCCCCATTGTTAGATATGATCTTTTTTTTTTGTTGAGAGTGCTTATGTGCAACCAAGCTACTGCTACTATGTAATTTCTGGTTAGGATTATAAAAGTTAAGTCTAAATAAACAACAAATTTCAAACTTACCTAACAGACTTTCTGCAACTTCAACAAAAGACTCGAGGAAAGCCATAGAAACAGCATCCCCTAGTGGTCAAATAAATGAAATGCAGTAAGTACAATCCACTGGTTTAAAAGCAACATCATGGGAAGCGACACAGGTTTGTAACTTACATTTGAGGTAGAACAGCGCAACCGTCAGACTGCTTCGAGTTATTACACTGTGAAAGTTGTGTGTATTGAGCTCTGTAAATACATCCATGTCCAGGTCGTTGCCTCGATTTAAAAAGACTGACGTTGCGACCTCATCATCCAGCTGGTCTGAAAGAAAACATTAACATGTAAATTTAACAGTTAAACATAATTAGAGTTTATAGTTGAATAGGTTTTAGTCACTTTACCAAAATTAGTTTCTTCTTCATTAGAATCTTCCATTTCATCAGAATCTTCCTCGTCCTCTTCCTCTGTTTCCTGATTTGTAAAAAGGTCTAAAACTTCCTCGAAACTGTGTAGTGTCAAGTACTTTACTTCTGAGCCCTGGACATGGAAACAAACAATAATAAAAACACAATCTAATAATAATAAATAAATAGTAAAATGAATAATTAGCTAAACTATTTTCATACCTGCAGTCTATATGCAGCATTGTATTCTTTAGGAGTTTTAACAGCAGGACTCTCCCTAAAACAAAAATGTTGCAAAATTGTTATAGTCTTCATCTGAAATGTATAGGCCTACTTATCAAAATACATTGACTTATATAGAGCCTTTGACAATGTAGTTAGAACCTAATAATAATATGATCAAAATATCATGATAAAACATTGTTACTGAAATCCAGAGCTTGACCAAATTAAGCCCTATATTTGTACCAGATTATTTCCTGGTTATTTAGCACTGTTTAGTTAGGCTACAACATATTTACATAGTATCTTAATATACTAACCAATTTTGAGGTGCATTATGCTGCTTTCAATTCTTACCTGTGGACAAGCACCACCAAAGTGAGCCCTCTGAGCTTCCAAGCCAAAGTTTTTGCTGTTTCCTTGTCTAAATGTTCAGTTTCAGGTTGGGAGAACAGAAAAACCTGAGGAATTTGCTGGTAGGGAAACTGTGGTGGCGGGACTGTGGAGGGGTCTTCACGTACTTCTGTCTAGAAATCAAGGAAAATAAAATAGCTAAATCGTACAACAAAACATATTCAACTAGCTTTTAAATTACCACTAACGGCGCATCCATGAGCTGCAGAAAGGCGTGGAGGCTGAGAGTGGACAGTGGTTTTCTCATCCGGGTCAAAAGGCATCGGTCAGAGCTAGATAACTTCCTGTGATTCTTACAGTGTAGGACCCATACTTGAGAAGATGGGGAAGATTTGTTGACACTATAAAACAAATAGTTAAAATACAATAAGAACTTTAAAAAGCCATAAACAGGGAAAGAAATAGAAGTGATGCCTTACCCCAGTTGTTTTAGGACAGGGCCTCCAGTTATGAGAATAAACTGATATTTCGACTCATACACAAATGCTGTCTCCATAATGGATCTGTGTTCTGTATATAGACAGAAAGTACAGATGTTATTATGAATTATTTTGTTATTTTGTAGTTATTTGCTTAATTTTGAATTTACAGTACCCTGTGTGCCCAGGCTGCTGACATAGCCCAATACAATATCCTTCACCCCTCTTGCACTCTTCTCCATCGCCAATAGGTCAGCATCAGTGTGGACATATCTGACCTCATCACGGAGAATTGCACTGAAACCAAAGAGAAAATGCGTTTTTTGCAGAGACAAATACATATTATTTTTGGATAAATTATTGATTTAGTGTGAAACTAACAAGAGGACTTCAGAAACTATTGCATTGACATCAAATACAGTGTCCAGGTCAAAACTTAGGAACTCTTTGCCACTTCTGATAAAAAAATGAGAGAAAGTTAGAACCATTTTAAC
>JAVQJW010263911.1:0-13214 GCA_036025195.1 Hypseleotris klunzingeri
AGATATATGTGTCCAAAACATATACTTAAAACTGATATAGTAGATTGTAAGACATCAACAAATCTCACAGACTTGTCAAGTTGAGACCAAAGTAAAGTTCTTCTGCATTTTTGTCTCCCTTTTCAGTGACAGAAAGCCACCTTTTTGATACATAGCAGTGAATGTTAAAGTCTCATTTTTACCATGCTTCATTATACAGCACACAGTATATTTGTATGTATGAGGATGTGTGTGTCTCTTAAGATGATTAAGGAGAAAATTCAAAAGCACCTCTCCCAATTACACAGCCCTCCCTTGTATACATAAACAGTGCAATTTATGTCCCATTGATCTGTCTAATTCGTTCAGCAGGAGTACATTATGGCCGTTTGTCTTTTTGTGTCTCGCCTTGCTTTCCTCCGCTGCTCGAGAGCACAACGCTAGGCATTTCTCAAGTCCTTTTGTACTCAACATGTCGCTTTGAACAATGAATCATATTTAGCAATAACAGGAAGCAAGACGTCATTTGCAAATAAGAAGGCAGTAGCCACACAGCCAGCCATGAGTAAGAGTGTACTGTGAAGTGGAGCCCAGAGTAAACACTGAACCTTTAAGGGTTTAGTTTTTCATCATTTTATACTTCACAGCTATCAACGTATCAAATCAATAAAGTAATTATTAGGCTGAGGTGGTGAAGCAGGTTGTTAATTTGTCAAATTATTGGTGGTTTGATTCATTATTGTGTCCCAACGCCAGACAGGGCAGCAGTGGCGCAGTGGATAAGCGTGCATACTATTGTTGTGTCACTGGGCAAGACAACTATCCCACATTGCCTGTGAATGAATGTGGTGGTGATTGTTGTTTGGTTGTGGTTGGAGGGGCTGAAGGCGCAGAATGGCAGCTGTGCTTCTGTCAAACACCAGTGTGTGAAGTGAATAAATAATTTTGTAATAATAATTTGGTGAAACATTAACTTTGGTTGGTGACTACTTATTATGAAGTGCACAACAGCTCTGTATTTGTAGGTCCCCTGCACTGTAGAGGCCTATATATTAAAGTGATTCCAAAAGTCCATACCTACCACTGTGTCCTAGTTATGTGAATGATGTGTGGTATGTTTACCTGTTTAATTAACATACATAAATATGTGTGCTATATAACGGCACTGAGCCATCATCCACCGTCCTCATTAGTATCCCCATATTGATTGTCATCCATAAAGGGGGATGCTTTTTTAATTTACCATCCTGTTTCCCTGTTGTGCTTGTCAGTCTTAAAAAAAAAAATCAGTGTTTTCCACCATCCGCACAAATCTGCCACCTCCGGAGATTGATGCAGTCAAATGAGATGTATGTGGAACACTGGCTCTGGCAAATGAACACATCAACTGATGACCAGCTGTTTCTAATTATTATACACTGGTTAATTAGGACGCTGTGTCACCATCAGCGGCAGTGGTAAACTGTGTGAAATTCATAATTCATGCTCTGGCGTGGTCCAATAAGCCGCCCTGCACTGTAAAATTTGACAAGTTGACCTTACTTAAAACTTAAAAATAGTAAATGACTTTAACTGAAGTATTTATCTGAAGTGATATGATATGTAGTTACTTTTTGAGAATTAGTTTTTAGAGTGCAATAACATTTGCCCTTTATTTATGATTCCTGTTCATGCTCATTCCTGGCCTGGGCTTTTACCAGCCTTAGATGAGCTAACACTAGGATCCCGATTTAGTTCTATTTTAGTCTTAGTTCAATCCTTAAAAATTCACAAGGTTGTCTGGTTTAGTTCATAGTTAGACCTCTTTCAGATGTGTTTTGGCCTTGTGGCGTAAGACTAATCACAATATATATTTAGGATTTTATATATTTTATATTTTATAGTTTGATCTAAACCAGTATAAGGGGTGGCATGGATGTAGAGGCCATACACAAGAGTCTGGGGACGGTGGATGCTGGTGCAGTTCTGGTGCCAAATTTCTATCTATCTACAGTATGTGTGTGTTCTCGCCTTTCCCTAACACCTCCTTCTTCTTCTCGTACCTCTCCCTGTCTTCCTCTCAGCAGGGCGCATGTGTAGGTGGCAGTGTGAAATTTCTGGATCTCAAAGGTAAGCTTCATTATTATTAAATATGACTATGTGGACTTATGATACACTCAGTGGTTTGGTGTAATTATAGAAAAGCATGTGATAATCCACCAATTAATACAAGGAGCTGTTTCATCTCAGTGTAAAAAAAATATTCTAAATCTTACATGGTTTATGTGTAAACAATATGCTTGGCCCTGACAAATAATGTGTTCCAAATCTGCAATATGGGCAGAGATTATTGTTGGGTAAGCTCACACATTATGGCACATTATGTTGTCCATATATTGAGAGGCTCCTAAGCTACCAGGTTCTTGCCCAAATGAAATATATTCTAACATACATATTTTCCCATTTTGATTCTCTGTTGGGTGGTTAGATAAAAGTTTTAATCTGGTTTGAAGCGAATCTATACAATTGAAACCCATTTTGAAAATGCATCTAAAAGAATTGACAAACTTTATATGTTACTTTAAAAAAGGTCAAGTAAGAGGTGTAATAAACAAACATACTTACGAAAACGAATGGTCATGAGTACACTAGGAGTAGTTGAGAAAAATATTTTAACAGTATTCCTTATAATACTCAATGCTAACTTTCAAACGTAATTAAAAGACTGTCCAAACACTGGACATCTGATGATGGAAGACCTCTGCTACTTGTCTATAAGGCTATCACAACTTTCACATATCCATAGTGGAGCAGTCTAAAGTTGCCTGAGATGCCGTGATGGGTGTCACCAGCGTCACGCACTGATGCCATCTGACTGCGGGTGTCTTCTCCTTATTATCTTCCCGACGCAGGACGGATTAGAAAAATAGGATTTCAGTCGTCTCACCCTTCCACCTCACACTCCTGCCTTTGCCATCGGCCCGTTAAGTGATTATTGGTAAATCACAGCAAAAAAAAAAAACCTTTTTGGAAATAATTATGATCGTAATTATCATTTGCCCCCTTCTTGGGTGGGGGAGATAAGAGTGAACCCAGGAGAAGCATCACACGGATTTGTTTCATCAGTCACAGTTTGATGTGAAACTGTGACTCGGGGTCAATAATAATCACATTAACAAACTGTAACTGTATCCAGACATATGTAGACAGGAAATCAGATTACACACGCATGTTGATACACTCTATCAGACGAGGTGTGGAGCAAGACTTTGAAGGTTTGAGCTGAAAAAAAGGATCAGCAAGCCCAAATCAAAATAACATTTTACCCTAATTATATGGCTTTGCTAAGGGTCAGGTTTAGTTTAGCCTATTTATGTAATGTTGGCAACAGTTGAGTTTATCTTAGCCACATGATTAAAGGGACATTTTTAAAGGTTTGTGGCACTTTATGAGGCTGTTTACTGCAGCCAAAATCAGTAATACATGTAACAAACTGTATACAAAGTACAGCACGAAAGGTAATTGTTTTTAATTTCGATTTTGGTTTGGTTAATGAAAAGACTGTTTGTCCATTGCTTTAGTTAGTACAGCTCTGCAATTTTAAGTGACCTTTTGTTATTTATACGTTTAGCCCAAAACTGGTTGAAATCTAACAAATAGAATATAGTTGCTTTAAGTTTGCATAATGTTTCAAGTTGCCTGAATGTCATCCAAGTAAACTCTAGTTTGATGCTGTCAGAGTTTCTAAGTTTATAGATCTTTTTTCTGCACGTACACAAAAATCAATGTCATCTCAAGCATTCAAATCTTGAAAGTCCAATCAAAAAGTGCTCCTCTAACTGTTTTCTTTATTCCTTTTCTCTGTGTTTGATTAAGTCTCAGTACATTGTTAAAAGAAAACATACAAACACTCACTGTATCCTCTAAAGGAAGTTGTTTTGGCGTGATTTTTAGCTGAAATGTTAATTTCAGAAATGGATAAAGCACGTTTAGAGCCACGCAATTTTGCCTGTTAGCAAACAGCCACCCAATTATCTTGCGTTGATTGCCTGCCTCCATCAAGGTGAGCGATTAGACCACCGCTCCTGTGAAGCTCTGGAAGTCGTCCTGAAATCGCTGCACTTTGATTTCATCAATCTGCAGGCAGCCCAACTGGAAGAAAATGTGAGTTTTATGAGCAAAACTTATTTTCCTCATCTTCGTCTTCCAATTCCAATACAGTTTCATATTCAGGCCTCTCCCTGTATCAGATTAAAGCCTATTTTTTCCTTCCAAAAGAACTTCATAACATTCCTGTCAAATTTGGGACCTTACTTTCTTCATTTTTTGCCTTTGCCACTTTTTATGTCTGTTGCAGGGTGCATCGTCCTTGCTGGATATGATTTTGTACTACGAATCTACAACCCATCTTGACATTTCTGACAACAGCAGTATGGCTACATCGGGTTGGAGGGCCCTAGCTCATTTAATAAAGCAGGTTGGCTGATGCGCGGGAATAGTCATCTTTTCTTGTAGGCTGTCTCCAGGGGATAATGTACATCCAAGAAAGTGAGTTTGTAGCACATTACATGGATTGGAGACACAGGGCACAGACAGACACAGTGAGGTGAGAAGTTTTGTCATTGTAAACATGTCAAAACTACAACACAGTTAGAAAAAAAGATGAAACATACTGTATTTTGATTGGCTTTGAATGTTCCAATTATACAGTATATAATCACAAACATTAAAGTTTGATTCTTATTTGTACTCACTTTTGATACATATGCATTTAGCATGAGTAAAAGTTAAAGTTGGTAAGCATTTAGAAATTATCCTAACTAGAGAAGCACCCTTGAAGTGTACCCTACTTCTGTCCTTCTTCCTTGTTCATTGTCATTGCTTGAAGTCAGTACTCAAAGACTGGTCAATACTCAAAGTATAACCCCGTCTCTTTACGTATGGTTGACAGACATTATTAATGTAAATTCCTCACTCTTTTCATTCACTTTTAGTGTGATCTTTCCTTTAATTGACCATTTTTCTCTCTTCCCAAGAGTGTGCGTCTCTCCAGGTTGGATGTGTGTAACACGCCCTTCGCAGATTATCCCGCCCAGTGTCTATCTAAAGCACTACTGACCAGCCGGCTCGCAGTGCTGCACCTGGACAATGCCAAGCTCAGTGGCCTGCCTCTATTCACACTAGGTACACACACATGGTTTTCTATTGTCCCTGTGAATGAAGCAATGCTAGTGTGTAGTTTGTACTTTGTGTCCTGTGGCCAGCAGGACCAGATTTCGACCTGTGACCCTCTCGGCAGGTCTGGACCAGGATTATAGGCCTAATCTCTTACCTGTCACTTTACACGCCGCTGCACACATCTATAAAGACGCTGGCAGCCAGGACACACCCACACATACACACAAAACAAAGCTCTATTGTGTGTGTGTGTGCTTGGAAGCATGTCAGGAGAATCAAGGGACGTGAACCTTCATCTGACTTTATTGGTCAAACATGCAGATTATGTTGATTGCCACTAAAATGTATATGGGAATAGATATTGTCCAAGTGGTTTTTACTGGGATGCAGGCCAAGGTTAGGTGCAATTGGTAAACTATGTTTCTAAGCTGGCAGACAAAATAGGTGACCCTTTGGTGATGGTTGTAATGTGCTGAAATTGAATACACTTGGCTCATAGAGACACAATCTAATCATAAATATCACCATAGTTTCTCTCAACAAGTAGCCCATGCATCAAGTCATCAATGCAATATACAGATAGATTCTTAATGCAATATATAGATAGATAGTTTATAGCAAAACGTAAAATTTAGAACTTTTGATTAAATATA
Source organism: Hypseleotris klunzingeri (assembly GCA_036025195.1). NCBI lineage: Eukaryota > Metazoa > Chordata > Actinopteri > Gobiiformes > Eleotridae > Hypseleotris > Hypseleotris klunzingeri. The sequence continues at coordinate 5,790 of JAVQJW010263911.1, forward strand.
TTGAATAAGTAAATAACATTAGTATACAATTTTTAGTATGCAGTAATACATTTGGTCATAACATATTCTAAGTAAAAACAGTAAGAATTGAACTCACATCATTTTGCAACTGTCACAATATCCCCGCAAGTCTTAAATCTTCTATTCCTACACAAAAGAAATTCGCCTCGACAAGTGCATCCCCTCATCTCAACTCAGCTGGGAGCAGAGAAAGACCCAAATGGACACAGTATGCTGCCCACTTGTCCCAAACCTCTACTTGTTCCTCCAACAAACATTTTTCACTGTTCCTGGATCTCTTTGATATTTTAGGGTCTCACAAGCCCTGCCCCTCCCACCACTCCTCTGCCGGTCCGCACACCCCTAGCCCCCTGCTCCCTCCCCTTCCCATCCCAACAGGGGGTCCCGGCTGAGGATCATTGCTTTCGATCGGAGGGGCCTCTGATTGCGGGATTGGGCGCTGGCGGCGGAGTCGACCGGATCAATCCCACCGATTCCACCATTTGGTTCCCACTGTGACTGATGACAATGTTGGCATTCCACATGCAGCCCGGCAGCCTCCATCAAATCTGCAGCATCGATCTGGATGCAAGGGCAGCGCAGGGCCCCGGCAACACGGACACATGTGTATAAAGCAGTACAGTAGACAATTCAGAAATACCCATGGCACACTCTCCTCTAAACACAAAAGCCGTCTCCAAAACAGCTTCGATGGCTAATGAACAGGCTGTGACAATAGAGGGAACATTGACAGAGGGCTCTAAGGTTTGTAGGCGCAGTAGCCGCAGTGGTGTTGGAGTGCCACTTGATCTTTAGCGCAGTAATTGCAGGAGGTAGTGACTCCTGCTGTGCGCTAGTTTTTCATGCTCTCGTCCACTCACCGTCAATCAGTTCATCACATCCCAGAGGTCCGTATTTTAGCCTTGAACAATATACAAGCCAAATACATTGTAATTGAAAACATTTGATTCTAGTCAGTTAAGATTTCCCCTTTATTTTGTATATATAATCTTTTTGGTGAGCTCATCACAACAAGGTGGAGTACAACCTGGACAGTGTTAGAGGGCAGACACAAAGAGATAGAAAGACAAGTACAATAATTATAACTTACATTCATTCACTACGGCAATCTGGATTACCCGGAGTACACAGAGAAAACTCATCAAAACACAGGGAGGACATGCAGACTCCACACAAAGAGATTATAAATAGCCTGTTTGTTGTTTATTTTCTTATTTTTTTTTAGTTACTGTTCTCAAGTCCAACAGAGCTCTACAAGAGCTTTATCTAAGTCACAACCTGCTCAACAGTTATCAGGACGCACTGCAGCTTGGAGACTTACTACGCTACAACAGCACACTACACACACTTGACCTCAGCAACAACGCCATTGAAGATGCTGGTAAAGTGCTATTGACTAATAAAGAGTTTAGAATACCACAATATCATTTCTTGTACAAAAAGTGTTTGCCAAGTCTACTTTAAAGTTGAATCACAATTTACTATATTGTTTATAATAATAGATTCACACGTTTATTTCTTTCACATAGTGTAAATTGAATAAACACTATTCAGACACATTCTTGCGGCAGCCTTGTCAAAGTGAAAGTGTACATCTACTTAAACAACTTCATTACCTGTAAATGATGTGGGAGGGTCATTGTGTCCATCTTAAATGTTGTCTGATTTTATGATAAATACAGCAAGGCCACATATAACAAAGACATCCATAGTTACCAAAACTTTACACACCCACCTAACATCTGTCAGTACAGTTTAGCGAACAAACAAAAGTGAAGATAGTAAGTGAAATTATCCTTAAAGAGAATATTTTGTTTACGTTTTGTGTGTGATTTTGGCAGGTTTGGAAGAGCTGTGTGATGGACTGAGGTGGCAGACTGCAGGGCTCAAGGTTCTGTATCTCAGGAACAACCAGATCACTGCACAAGGGATGCTCCATCTGGCTAAAGCGCTGGTAAAATAACATGCTATAATATACTGAATTCTTTTTGGTAACAATGACTGTGGTAGAAGCAAGGATGGATTTCACTTACTTTTCAACTAAATATTTATTAGAATGATGAAATGTCAAAAATGGAAAGTCTTATTCTGTTTTGCATAGTAATATTTAGGAAATAACAGAAAGTGAAGGCACAATGCTACTTACAGCTTCCATCAGTTACATCATTGAAACTTGATTACTTTTTAACTGGTGAAAGGTCTTTTTCATTCTGCATTTGATGTAAAAATCAGAATTATCGTTGCTTTATATTTTTTGGGGAAATAGAAAATAGAAATTTCAAACATGTTTTCTCTGTTTCTCAATGTCCAAGATGTTTTTCATAATATTATATTGCCTATCTCTGATAATTCCAAACATGTGTCCAAACTTTTTATCTTTAAATCTTTTAGTCACAAAATCTGAAATAACACTGGCACTGTACATTCCATGTCTCAACAGCTGATTCCCAGTTGTGTCCAGAGTGACAAATTATAGCAGATGCAATCCCTGCTGTGAAGACAGTTCATTGAAAACTTTAAATCGTTTAATCATTCTTGAAAAATATGTTTTTGTGTCTGTATTTAGGAAGCTACCTTTATCTTCCATATCCTTATCCTGATGCTTAGGCTTAAATTTAATCATGCCTTTGTCCAGCTGATACCTGCCTCATCTGGTGTTGAGAAAATTAAGGGCACTTCATCTGAGTATTCCTGTCTTGGAAAATATCTCGCCTCCACACGTTTTCTTTTTTTCACTGTACAATCCTAATAACATGCATTCCTTCCGCCTGATTGGCATTATAAACTGCACCTTACTGTCATGTGAGTGGCGATTGTACAAGTCAAAAGGCTAGAAATTAAAGGCTTGCCTTGAACACACTTTTCACACACACACTTCCCGCGTCCTATTGAGTGCTACCAAAAGAAGGAACAGTTTGATTCAATAATAGATGCGTGTTAAGGAGGGGTGCTCATGTGGCCTGCCAGTCATGGAGATAAGTAGATGTCCTTGCAGGCCATAATGATGATAATTAAAGCTGGTCGTGTCGAATATGATGAAGAGGAGAGCTGTTATTAACCTTTCTGCTTGGTGGATCCGTGCTTCTGCTGTGTCCTCTTGATGCTGGGCAGAAGGGAGACCAGTGGACTTAAAGAGGATCTATTATCGACTTTTCTGAGCTTTCTACCATGTTGTTTATTTGTAACAATTTACTACTGTATTTTGATTAATTAATCACGTGTGCTAATACACTGCCCTTCTTAAAATGCTTGGTTTTGCTTTCTACATAGACAAGTAAAGAAATTCCACCTTGCCTCTACTTTTTATTATTTGCAATGGCTGTATTGATGTGCGCCAGTGGAGGGAAAGAGAGCCTTGAAGGGTTTTGCACGTATTCATCTAGAGAATCAGAGAAATCAACTTCTCCCAAAATGATGTCAATAAATAGAGATTTTACATGTATTTATTACATGTAAAATTCCCTGCTCTTCCCTTCAGCTGGGCACACCCACTTCAATATTTAAGTAGCATACATATTTTCAGCTCTTGAGAAGGTTACCTCATCTCTTCCTCCTTCTGAATTATTCAAAGATGCTTGAAGGATACAAAATATAATTCTAGGTACATAATGGAGGAACAATATTATAACATGGTAGAAATCACAGATTAATCACAGATTAGAGATTTCATAGGGCCATTTAGGAAAATTAAGGTGAGGTATTGTCTTCTTCTTTGTGCTTACATTTTTTGTGCCTTCTCGCCAGCATGTCATGTGTGAAAAAGCGTACTGTTTTTCGGTGGCTTCACACTCGTACCCCCCTCAAACTTCTCACTTCTTCAACCCTCCCGTGGTTTACGTTTGACAGCCTTCAACCATGCTTGACTCTCACGCACTCTCAACCACGCACTCGCCTCTTTAATTGTCTGCTATTATTCCCTGTGCATATCCATTTGAAACCTTCTTCCTCCTCATCTCTTGCTTTTGTGCCCCACACTGTAAGATTTGCCAAGTTAATCTTACTTTTGAAAAAATCAAAGAAATTTGTTGCCTTCAACGGAGACTCCAAAGTTACATCAAGCAGTAAACCTTATGAACCCATTAAAAGTCATTATCGGTAGTTGACATTTACCAATTATTATAATTCATTCATTAATATTTTGATTATCAAGGGTTTATGGAACAGGAGCCAATTCTAGCAACTATGGGCCTTGGGTAGGTTTCTCCCAGGATAAAGGTCAGTTAGTCAAAGGGTTGACATTAACAGACACATATTATTATTATTTTTTTTTTTTTTTTTTTACAAAATTTGTAACTAAGCCAGTTGTTGTTTCCAGATTCTTCTAAGTAAAGTTAACTAGTTAAATTTTATAGTACATAAGCCTCTCACCACTCGTTGGAAAAGAGATAAAAAAATATGGGGGTCTCACTTGAGTGTTGTCACCACTGTGCGCATTATCTAAGAAGAAGACACTTTGGTGGATGTTTCGGTTGCCTTCATGGCTCCCTTTCCACCCCCCTGCTGCACTCTTCAGAGCAGTGACCAGAGGAGTTTAACAAGGGGTGGCCAGGCGACGAGTGGGTGGTACAATTCCTTCTCCGAGCCGTTGGGCGACACCAGGCCCCTAGTGCCCCAGACTCCCCCAGCTTCATGCTCCAGCTAATCAACCTTCAATGCTAATGTGGCTCTGGAGAGACGAAACACTAGTTCTGAGCGTTTTACATGAGAGGGGAAACATTTTGAGAAGGAATAATAATCACTACATAATAATAATGATAATTAAAACTTCTCAGTCTGAAAGTGGAACACTACAGAGGATGCACTAGACAGTCACTATTGTTGGCTAAAGTCAGTCCTCTAACTTGCTTTGACTAACCCACTTTTTCACAGTTAAAAACAACATTAAAATTCCTTTATTTGTCAGGGATTCATACAGTCATGAAATTAATATTTTGTTTTTCAGCCAGTGCTCAGGATACTGCAGGTTTTGGATTTGGGAGGAAATCTTTTGGGAAACGAAGGGATCCACATCATCAGAGAGGCACTGATGGCAAACTGCTCACTGCTGCAGCTTGGCCTGGCTCAAGCCAATATTACATGTGAAGGTAAGAAAATGGCAGATGATTTGCAATGGCGGCCAGATAAGTGAAAAGCTGAAAGGAAAGTGCAAAGATGGTTATAAATACTGTATGTTCACCAGTGCTTTGATTGTAGAGCACCTTGAGTTTGTATGGCTGTCACTAACATAAGTTCCTTTGATGAAGGGGCTGTGGCTTTGGCTGAAGTTCTTGCTGAGAGTCGTCAGATTCAGAGGCTGGACCTCTGTCAGAACGAGGTAAAGATCGGAGGCTTAATGGCCTTGTGTCTGGCTCTGAGAATCAACCGCTCCTTAGTCAACCTAGATATGGACTATAACCCTCCACTCGAACAGGTACGTGGTGGACTATATGCACAAAGCAGTTGTATTTTTTTATTTTAAGAAGAATGGTTTATTATTACCAATATCCACTTGGCGCAGCTTACATAAACAAAAATACAAATTTAGTCTTAGCAATGTAAACTGTGTCTTAGTTATTTGCATTCTCATAAAACAGCAGTTTTTAGCATTTTAGTATTTTTAGTTACCTACAAATCTAGTATGTGCACAGAAATCAAAAATCTGAATCCAGTTTTAGTGGCTTTGAATACATACTGGTTTCTCTGTTAACTGAAATAGAAAGCTACATGTACTCAATAGAATCGTAATGTTTTGGCATCAGTGGTTTACATGTTTATGGTAAAATCTGACTCTGTAATCTTGCCATAAACCGAACCGTCTAGGTTGTGCATTTTTTCCCTGCTGCCGATCAAATGACTCTCACTGCTTTCAAACTGCCATCTAACCGATCATTAAGAGATAGTGGTGACTTGATGAGTTTCTATCATAAACAACTTGCCTTTTTGTGATTTATTTCTGACTCTGTGGTCACAAATTTGTCATTTGGATTCAAAAAGTAAGCCATTTGTATGTCTTAGTTCATCAGCGATTCCTCTCTCCACCTTCTCCATGGCTGCAGAGGCCTGAGGAAAACGATGCCATAACTTTAATACGTGCCCCTGCTGGATTCACAAAATAATTACCCACACTTGCCATCTGTTTGTCATGATTTTATCTCTGCTAACTTATTTGCATATTAAAGCATTAATTAAAATCTCCAAGGAACGGGAATGCTTTACTTTAAAATTAACTCTGAAGGCGATTCCGTGCACAGCTTTCCAAAGTTGTTTTATTTTTTTGTTTGCAGTGGTTTTCTCGCTGTTTGTCTGCACCGTTGTTTACACGATTAAGTCTTGATTTTTATGAAACGTCTCCTCTGGCTAAAGTCAAGCGGCAAGATGTGGAGCAGCTTTTTTTAAGAGCCATGATGGGCTTTGGTGAATGTGTGTCATTAAACTTAAAACTTCTTCGCCAATATCTTCCTTTTTCCCCCTTTTTTGTTTTTGCACATGCACCAAAAGCCTCCATATTGGCGGCTGGTGTTTTCATTCTCCTCTAAGCCACCCGCGAGTGAGACGTGATTAGCATTTTCTACTATTGTCGGGGAGTTAGTATGGCCGGGTATTTTAAGAGAATGGTAATAAGGGAATTTTTAAGCTCTGTCAGGTTTCGGAGGAGCCACACAGCTGGGATTTGTCTTGGCACGGCGTATCCAGGTGGGAGGAGTGACGATTGTATTAAAAAGCAAATCTTTCCATCAGAAAACAGCGGGTGGCCAGATCAAGTGTTTTGCGCTCAGCCACGTTCCCCACAGGTCGCAAGAGGGATACGTGAAAATTTCATTCTGGTGACGGAAAATAAGTGCGGTACATGGATGCGAGCGGGTGACACAGGGGGTTATGGCAGTAGTTTTGAGTTGTTTGACGCATTGGTTGATATGGAGTTACTTTTTGTGCATATGTGGATGTGTGTGTGTGGCTTTTTACGGCGACACAGGAGGGCCGTCAAAGATGCACATGTTTGAAAGGCGAGAGAAAGAGAGGGGTAAATCTGGAACCTAGGGCTGCATGATATTAGAAAAGATGTGATATGACATAGTAATGTCAATTACTATATTTATGAATTTAGATTTAGGCAGAAACAGAGGACTCTTTGAAAACTAAGCCAACACCAAACCAAGACCAAACTGAGGACTGAATCAAGACAATATGCTATTATTATCTTGAGTGATGCTTTTTTCATAGTAAGCCATAGTGAGTTGTGAATATATATTCAAACTAGACGCAGGCTGTCGTAAACGACAGCAAATGTATATCGGCGAAAGGCCCAATGCGTCTGCGTCAACTGCTATAACACCGACTGCCTTATGGCGGAGGAGGTGGTGGAAGTGTGGCTGCCATTCTTCATACAGGCACACTAACACACTTATTCATAGGCAAGGTGGGTTA
>JAVQJW010264278.1:0-11016 GCA_036025195.1 Hypseleotris klunzingeri
AAGTTCAATTTCTAATTTAAAGTTTTACATTGTTTAAACCTACAAACGATCATTTTACTGCTATTTTCCATGCTCAACACTCCTTTTGTCAGCATAACTAACTGCAGTTTAAAACCCACATTATGTTAAAACTAATGATAAAAAGAAGTTAGAGTACCTTTGTGACATATGACTTTTTATACTGTATTGTTACTTTTGTCATCAGTAGTTGACACCACCATTTTGTTTGGATGTTTTTACCGTGTCATTTTAGCATTTTAATATGTGTCCATTATGTAGTGCTACCAAAAACAGATGAATTGTTTCCATTATGGCCTAGTGTCACCAAAGCCCTTCTTAAAGCAGCTACATTTCGATCTTAGAGGCTGGGAAAGACTTATAGCCTATATATATAGTTTCCTTCTCTTCTATATGGTGAAGTTAGTCTGGAACCGCTCCCATAGATGGCCGTTTCAGAGGCGGGACTAACAGGCGAGAAACAGTGGATGTGACGTAAACTAAACTAAAGCAGACTTCTGTCAACAATGATTTTAGGGCTGTCAGCTGATGCGGTATTAAACGACATATCTACATCTTTTAAAACAGAGGAGAGTGCGGTAGGAAACAATCGCAACCGCCATCTTGTTTGTTTTGACTAAGGGATTTGAGTCATCACATAAGGCCCGCCCACGGCTGTGATTGGTCCGGTAACAGGAAGTAGCCGTCTATGGGAGCGGTTTCAGACTAACTTCGCCGTACAGGAGAGAAGGCATAAGTTAGTCTGGCTGGACAGGTTAAAAGACTAGTCCGTTATGACAGTTACATTTGGATCTTGCAGGCTACATTTCGATCTTGCAGGTTACATCTCGATCTTGCAGGCGGGGAAAGACTCGTCCTGCATGACCACCGTGCTGGAGCTGGCCAGGACCATGATGTTGAGCTCCTGTTGTTTGTCATGTGTTTCCTGATACCACTCTCTCAGGACGTCTGTGTCGTGTGTGGGGATCAGAGTCACCTACAGCAGAGAGAGAGAGAGTTTAATATTATCAACAACATGCAAGATAGTAACAGAAAAACAGAAAGGAGAGAAAGAGAGACTGTATTGTGATGGTTAAATATGTTTCTCATCACCATTTTAGATATTAACCTAAAATACTAAACAGATAGAGAGAAGAGAGATTGTATTGTGACTAGGAATACAACAATACCGATACTGGATCAAATGTCAGTGCCGAAAAAAAGCTGGATCGGTGGAAGATTTACCAGTCTCACTTAAAATATGAAAACATAATGACAAGTAAAGGTTATCAAACTATGAAACCAACTCTTTGCAACTTGTGGCCAGTAAAATCTTACTTTAGAAGAATAGCCACTCTGGCCAGTGAGCTAAAAAGTTAATATCAGGACCTGCTCACCACCACCCAAGATATTCAAACATGTTATTTATTATTATTATTTTGATGTTTCTACCTGCATGTTGTGTTCCCACTGTGCCTTCCCCTCCAGCAGAGAGTCCAGCACTGTTTTGTTGGGCTCCTGAGCGGACGGGTTGTTTCCGCTGATGACGTAATACGAGGACCGCACACACTTGAAGAACTCACTGTCCACGTTCTTAGAGCTGCAGTGGTTTGGGATGTAAACCAGATCCATGTAGACCGGGGGACAGTGGGAGGGAGCGGAGCCCTTACCAACGCCTGAGCCTGGGAAAGAGGGTCACAATATGTTTTAGGAATGATACTGGGTCACGTTCTGTTCAGACCATCTCGATACACGGTGGGCGGGGCTTACATCCAGTGTCACTCGCTCCAATATCAGCTAACAGTTGAGCTAGCTAAGAAATATCCTCAAATAACTGACTAAACTAACTGATTAAAAGTATGCTAGTTCTCCCCAAGCTCTGCATCAGTTTGACCACCAGACTTGTAAATACTAATTGTTTTGTTTATTTCAATAAGTAATAAGACAAACCAAACAATCACAGTCACAAGCGAACCTGCCTGGCTTTGCCGAATCTGGGTTGGGAAAAGTAGAAGGGAAAGAATAGGAGTGTCAATGGCAACGTCTTCGCTAGGCCACGCCCGTGTGTAACGAGATGGTTTGAATAGACCCATAATTATTAGCAATAATGTTAGTAATAGTGTTAGCAGAGGTGGATATTAATCAGTTACATATACTTGAGTAACTTTTTGAATAAATTGTACTTCTATGAGTAGCTTTACTGCACCAAACTTTTACCTTGAGTCATCTTATTTTGAAGTAACGGCACTCTTACTTGAGTAAAATTATTGGCTACTCTACCCACCTCTGAATGTTAGTAATAGTGTTAGCAGTAATGGCGTACCCACCTGTAGCACTCTTGACACCTTTAGAAGCTGAGGTGTTGGTTGCGTTTTTAGCGTCTTTGCCCTCCCCCAGGGGTTTCTTCTGCACTACAGTCTTCGAGTCCTTAGTCTTAGCAGCAGCTGTCTTAGTTGCCGGGGAAGACTTCTTTGAAACCTTTTTCTTTTTGGGTTTTTCACCGTCGTCTGTATTTGCGTTCTCTTCAGCCTTGAGAGTTTCGGGGTCGACCATGCAGACGTCGTGGTGCCCGGGTGAGGGGGCAGAGTCTCTGAGCGGCGCGGGAGGCGGGTCCATGTGTCTGTAGGTCAGGGTTCTGTCGGTGGGCAGCGTTTCGGAGTCGTCTTCAGAATCGATGTTAGCGTCTGCTGTGATGGAGGGACACTCTTCAGTCCCGGGGGGTACGTCTGAGTCGGTTTGGGATGGAGCAGATTCACTGATGGAGGTGGGTGGGGTCTCGTCACACTGTTTTGAGGATAGTTTACCTCCTGGGGGTTGGGATCCTCCTCCAGATTTTGCCAAAGGTTTGTCTTCGTTACTGTCTTCACTGATGAAATACTCAAGCGGACTTGGGTTTATGAAGGAGGGGGACAGTTCGGTTTTTGGATGACGATATTCACATGACGAGACTAAACAGAGGTCCACGTCTGTCCTAGACCAACCACAAGCACTGGGTTTGTCTGTGGAAGGGTCTTTAGAGCCACCAGGAATATTGAAATCACTTTTATCGGATGAAGGAGGAGGACTGGAATCTTTAGGGCTTGAAAGAGACTTTCTTTCCAGTGAAGACTCAGAACACTTGAATGGATCGGTTTCTTTTGCTGACGAAAGATGTTCCTCTTTAGAGAGCTGACTGGGAGATGGAGGAGATGCTTGGGGAGGTGATTGAGGAGACGCTTTTGGAGGAGAAAATGGAGGAGACGCTTGAGGAAGTGATAGAGGAGAAACTTTGGGTGGTGATGGAGGAGAAGCTTGAGGAGGTGATGGAGGAGGAGACGCTTGAGGAGGTGATGGAGGAGAAACTGTGGGTGGTGATGGAGGAGAAGCTTTAGGAGGTGATGGAGGAGACATTGTAGGAGGAGGTGAAGGAGGAGACGCTTGAGGCGGAGATGGAGGAGACATTGTAGGAGGAGGTGAAGGAGGAGACGCTTGAGGAGGAGATGGAGGAGACATTGTAGGAAGACACTTTTCCTTTTCTTGTCTGTCAGGTTTGTCATCAGTGATTTCTGCAGATGGTGATATTGAGATGTCTTTAGCTTGTGGATCTTCTAACAGTGGAGAGGGCTCATTGACAGGATTGACTGAGGCTGCTTTGGAAGCTCCTGTATCGGTGTGGTCAGCTTGTGTGATGTCTGTGAACTGACAAGGAGTGGTGACCGAGGGAGTGGACTGGGATGCATCGGAGGGAGTCACTGATGTAGTCCGGGCCGAATCACACTCTTCAAAAAGTTTCTCGTTTGAAAGACTTTGTTGATCTTGTTTTTGGTCATTTCTGTCTGCCGGGCTATAGTCTACCTCAGTGGGGCCGTTCTCTGTAGCGCGTGAGTTGCTTCCTAATGATGGATGCTCTGGAGATTGTTTACTAAAGTCCAAAGCCAGTGAATGGTCCGGCGATTCTTGACCAAACTCCACGGATGTCGTAGAGTGCTCCGGAGATCTGGTGTCGTGTGTTCTGTTTTTGGTTCTTGGTGAGATGTCTGGGGAGATTGACATGGGTCTTGGGCTGTCTTCTTTGGTAGGAGATCCCTCAGCTTCTTGGAAAGTGGTTGGAGTTTGAACCACAGACACTGAGAGAGAATCATCTACCTCGGTAGAATGAGGAGAGCCCACCTCAGCGTGCAGTGATCGGGAGTCGGTAGCGGGCTCGGGGAGGGAGCTGGTTGCTAATGACGCTGTCGACGCTGAAGCTAAGTGAGAAAATGTATCCTCTGCTACAACCTCTTCCAAAGGCGTGCCTGACTTGTCTGAGGTGGTTCCTTCTGAAATAGACATCTTACTTTCTTCTTTAAATGCTGTGGAGTTATTGTCAGAGTCATGTTTGAACGCAGAGGAGAACACAGACTGAGTGGTGTCCCCATTTTTCTTCTGTTCAGTGTGAAGTGATGTGTTTTTGTTATTATTTATGAGTGAATCTTGTCCGCTTGAAGGAGGAGTTGCCTTCTGAGTGGGTTGTGTATCTTCAGGCTCTGGCGTTTCTCTATTTGAGCTCTCATCCTTGTCACTTGTCACTTCCACTATAACTGGCCCTTGCGCTTTAGCCTCTGGGGGTATAGGCCCTGCTTTCTCATCGATAGGAGATTGGTAATAAGGCGTATGACCAGAGGACTGGGGAGAGTGTGGTCCTTCTAATGTTTTGTCATCCGGACTGATAGAAGAATCTCTTGTAGTTTTCGCGAAAGTAGTTGACAGTTCTATTGGTGCAGCAAAACTTAATTGACTATCATTTTTATCTGTCTTGGCTTCCACAGATGGGGAGCGAATAAACGGTGATGTTGTAGACTGTTGTATTGAGATTTTAGTTTTATCTTCAGAGAGAAACCCCTTGAATTTGTCGTCCTCTAGTGGTGAAGGTGGGGATATGGTAGAGGCAGAGGCATTATAGTCATGTCCTTCCGTGGCATGGCTATAAGATTTATCTGTTTCTTGCAAAATGTGAAGTGGCGACAGCTTATTCCTATCAAACTCCTCAGATCCAGAAGTTGCTAGATTTAAAACATCTTGAGAAGGAGAGACATCAGCCGTTTCGTCGCTCATAATGTCTTTAGGAGTTGACATGTCGTCCAGGAGGGTAGGCACACTCGAAATCTCCATAGACTGGGTAGGACCTGACGTGAAAGTGTAGTCTTCCGGATGTTCTTCTCTGGTCTCTTCATCTGAGGCTAAGTGCTCACTGCTAACGTGTAGCATATGATCGTGGATAGACACGGCTGGAGAAATTGGTGAAGACACTTTGGGCGAAACTGCTGAAGGCAAGCTTTTAACCTCAATACGCTGGACCTCGACATTTTTATTGTCATCCTCGATATTTTCAGGTTCATTTTTGGGGTGTTTTTCTGCGGAGGTAGTTGAATTTTGGTTCGGTTCATGAACTTCCGTCTCACCTTTCTCGTCATAGTCTTTTCCTTCAAATGTGTCGTCCATAACTGTCCCCTCATCCTCAAATCTCTCACTCACTTTCCCCTTAGTCATGTTTTCATCTGGAGAGGCGCCACTGTCTGCTTCAGTTGAGGTATTTCCTTCATCCACACTTTCTACCGTCTTTGGGGACTCTTTGGGCTGTACCTCCTCTTCCTTATGTTCTTGTACCGTAGCTTCATCTTCTAAAAACTCCTCAGCTCTAAGTTCTTCAAAGTCTTTAGTTAAATCTTCAGGTGAAGACATTAGCGACCTTTCTACTTCTGCGTCTTCTGCTGCTATAACTGTTACGTCCTCCGCTTTGCTGCTATTCGAGCTTGATTCCTTCTTTGTTACCTTAGTCTTACCCTTCTCCTTGATTTTTGAAGCTCCTGTCTCCTTTTTCAGAGTTTTTGGTTTTGGTGCTAGTTTCTTCTCCTCAGCTGCACCCTTTTTGGTTTCCTTTGACGGCTTTTTCAAATCTTTCTTTTGCTCTTTCTTGTCTTCACTGTCCTTCAAGTCTTTTTTAATATCCTTTTTGACGTCTTTTTTCACTGATTTAATTTCAGGTTTTGCTACATCTTTCTTGGCAACGTCCTTTTTAACCTCTTTTTTATTTTCAGATGATTTTTTGGTCTCCTTTTTGGCAACCTTCTCTGTTTTAGGCTTGATTTCAGATTTCTTCATGTCACTTAGCGCCGCTGGTTCTAACTTTGCTTTAGTTTCTTTCACCTTTTTCACCGGAGTCAACTTTTTCTCAATCTTTTGCGATTTTTCGTGCGATAATTCGGCATCAGTTTTTGCTTTCTCTGGTGCTTCCTCCTTTGACTCTTTCCTTCCAGATTTCGCCGGAGATGCTTTTGAAGTCGACTTGAGGCTTTCTTTACTGTCCGTCCTCTGTTTGAGTTTAGCTTGTTTTAAAGTCGGCGTTGACGGTACGGTAGAAGCCATTCCTTTCTGAGTTATTACCGGTTGCTTTAAAAAGTCTAAGTGCTTCAACTTCTCCAAACCTTCGAAAATATGATGTTGTGTCACGTTTCCAGGAAAGAGCACGCGGACAACTTTATCGGAAGGATTTGTAGGATGCCAAACGATTAATGACGCGATCGACGTCAAGTAGGAGACGGGGTACTCTGATTCTTTCCCATTTGGAAGCAGAATCGAAGCCGTGTCTTTCTCCGTACCTTTCCAGTGTTTCATAAAGTGTTGCATTTCTTTACTGTTTTTGGATGGATTTAGCACATACATCTCGAGCTTACCGACACCCATTTTCTGGAAAAGTGTGACTGGTTCGATTGTATTTCCAACAGGTCTAAGTAAAGGCTCAATTCTTAAATTTAGTTTTGTCACCAACTGTTGCGTAATCGTCACTTCATTGATGTTTCTACGCACTCTAAAACTAGGCTTGGGATTCTCCAAGTTATCCGGAAGGTTTACGAACACAACCCCAATATCTGGCGAAATCATGTTCTTTGTGAAATCACTGTTCGCCGTAGACCCTTGCGATTGCTCCTCTTCCAACTCTGAGATTTTCCTTTGCAGCATGCTGTTAATGCCTGGGAGGTTGTCATCGCCGATATGGGTAAGCAAAATGGAGTCCACTCTATCAAGATGTCGGACCAGTTTCCAAAAGCAAGACTTCCTCTCCGATCCGCCATTTATAAGCATGTTAAAACCATTCACAGCGAACAGGGCGGAGTCTCCTCGTCCACCAGGGAATATGTAGCAGCATGGTTTAGATAGTTTCAAAAATCCTCCAGATGTGGGGGGTTCAAGCATGTCAAAGGGCGAAGGTATCTCGACTGATTCAAATAAATACTCTGTGAATTCTGACAGACCCTCCATTTCAGGAAGTATGAGCGCGGAGTTTAGTTTCATGTGGATGAAGTCTTGAAGGTTGTGTTTGTCTAAGTTACAGTTCTTCCAGTCGCCTTGATCTGGGCAGGACAGAGTCAGGTTTGCCTTATTCGCCGGGTGAATGGTGCTGAGCAATTCGCCGATCTAAATGTGCAGAAAGAAGATGGTTAGAAAAATATAAAAATTAATTAAAGGTGTAGTCCGTAACTTCCAAAACTAAAATTGAAAAATGCTTAAAACTGACTATCTGACCCAGTTCTATGATGTAAAGTAGGGTGTCTGTAATCAGTTTAGGCCACCTTTAAAATGAAAAACAAAATGGCGGCGTACCTCTTGGTCGGTGAAAATGTCGATGAAGTTGCAGAAAGAGAAGGATCCAGACTGAAGGATGAGCTCTCCGGTGGCTTCAGTGCTCTGCCCCGAGAGAACCAGCAGCTTGTGTCGCGCCGTGTCCGAGACCAGCAAACGCACCTGGGAAAAAATAGGAAATAAAATAAATAATTGATGTAATAATAGTAATAGTAATAGTTGTTGATGTTGCGATTTAGTCTTTGTCTATTTGGGGTGGCAGTGGCGCAGTGGGTAAGTGTTAGCCCTGCAACAAGAAGGTAGCCGGGTTGATTACCCGCACATGTGTAAATTGTTGTTGTGTCCCTGGGCAAGACACTTAAACCACATTGCCTATGAATGGATGTGATTGGTGTTTTGTGGTGGTTGTGGAGGTTGTAGGCGCAGACTGGCAGCCACGCCTCTTTTAGTGTGCCCCAAGGCAGCTGTGGATACACCAGTAGCTCACCACCACCAGTGTGACAGTGGAGTGAATGAATAATGCTGTAAAGTAATTGTAAAGTGTCTTTGGGAATCTAGAAAATTCTGTATAAGTGGTATGCATTGTGATTTCTATGTTTCTACTAAAAAAAAATTAGCTCTAGGCTCTTGATATTTTTCATTGATATTTGAGTCTAATATGCAGTCTGTTATCTGTTATCTGTTATCTGTTAAAATAATAAAATAACTCTCTCTCACCTCTGTGCTGACTGCCTCGTCTGACGGGTTGATGAGCACCACTGTCTCCAGGACGCTGCTTTTGTGATGAAGGATTCTCTGACCTGACAGAGACAGGACTTACTTTGGGTTGGTGGCATTTACAACAGCAGTGGTTTATTGTATATATATATATATAGTTTATTGTATATGTGTTGTTTTTGTATATACTGTATATAGATTATTATATTGTGTACATGTTGTTGAGGATGAGGAGAACTCTTTGTGCTGAGTGTGTAGATAAAGAGGTCAGTGTCTCGTGAGATTGCAGCATCGCCCTCTCTCACCTCCATAAATATTTCAGAACTAAATCTAAAGTAGAGCATGCGGCCATTAACCTGGTGCTGCTAGTGTCCAGAAGAATAAGAGAGACATGCCTCGTATATCTTTGATCAAAATAAATTTACAGCTCAATAGTGTGTCTGTTTAGACGGATAATTCTATTGATTTGGATATATGAGAGTTAATTGTATAATCTTTTATTAGTCCTGACACAAGCTCTCAGTGCGATGAGTCTGCAATCTGAAACTGTTGAGTGTAGTTCCTCTGAGAGAAACAGGAGACATCAGCCAGAACTGTTCAGCCATTAAACCTCTATTAATAACAATATTGTCTGACACGCCCTTTTGTTTTGTTGTTGTTTCTAGACATTTACTGGTGAATCTCTTAACTGCTGCGTGATGTAAATGACACAAAATTACAACACTGCACTACACCATGACCTGATCTGAATCAATCTCGAGTCTTTAGTGTCCAGTGCGGTCAAAAGGGGGAGGAGGAGAGGGAGGAGGAGGAAAGAGGAGAGAGGGAGGGGGAGGGAGGATGCGTTCTCTCTGTGTGTACCATGAACATGGGAGATGTCAATGTGATGACACCAAAGTGGGACTAGTCTAAAGTCTTTTTGTGGTTAAAACATCAACAATATAATAACACAGTCTAACACATATGAAATACATGATACAGAACCCTGATATCACTCCTCAGTCTCGTCTGTCAGTCCACTAGCCTGGCAAGCCAGACTCTCCCGCTGTACCAGCGTAGAGTCTGGGAGCTCACTCGCATCAACAGATTTTTAGGGCGGGACCGTTAAGGGTATATATCTCGATGGGCAGCACAAACAAGCGCGGAGTAAACCAATCAGAAAAATGGGGTGACGTCAGTAAAGCGGCAGCCTACACTGTCCGGAAGTGATCAGTAGAGCGAACGCAACAGAAGAAAATCTACATGGCGTGCACGCAGTACAGATGGCTGTCAGTTGTTGAGGTTTTAAAGATTTGATATGTCCCTGATCATTTATAAAAGCATTTACGGAAAGAAGAAAGAAACTCCCGCTACGACCGTGCGCCATCTTGAATGTTTTGAAGAAGACGTGATGACGCCACGCACGAGGCAAGACTCTCATCAGATCAACCAATCAGCGCGGCCGGTTTGTTTGAGCCCGATGCGAATCTCCGTGAAGGGGAGGGCCTCCAGACTGGTGTGCTCTGTATTAAATATACAGAGCACACCAGTCTGGCGTGCCAGGCTATCAGTCCACCACCACAGGCCTGTACCTTTGACTTTCAGAAAATGACCTCACAGCACAATCTGATCCCTCTGTACTGTTCATATGTAGAATATATAATGGGTCTTAAATGTTTATCGTCTGCACCTTGGGTCTGAGAGAAACGTCATTTCGATCCTCTGTACGTCCTGTACATGTTGGAGAATTGACAATAAAGCTGACTCTGACTTTGATAACAATAACACAACATGCATTCACTTACAGTCAGGTGTTAATGTCGGCTGTAAAGTGAGTGAATAAAGATGTCAAGTTTAATATTTCTTCCTCATTTTGATTGTTGTCGTCTGTAACATGTTTGTATATCTTATCTACACAAGGTCAGCAGATTTTCTTCAGTCAAATCCAGTGAGACTTGGTTCTAGACTCATTCATTCTATATGTCGTCAAGGCTGGTCTGAGTTAGGCAGATATTGATTATGAGCTCTGCTGTTGTCATCTGTGATTCCATTAAAGGGGCTGTAGAGGATGTGTGTGTCTGTAGTGACCACATAAACACACACACACACCACGCACACACAGACACACACACACAGACATGCACACACACACACACACACACACATAGATACACACATACACACGCACATACACACACATGCACACGTCACCTGTGGGATGGGATCACATGACCATCTGGACACATTAGGGGTCATCCTCCCCCTTCAGCCTTAATGCATCTCCCTGCCTTCTGTCACACTATATATTTTATCATATTATGTACTAGGGCTGCAACAACTAATCGGATTAATCGGATTAATCGGATTAATCGTGATTAATCGATTATTGAAATAAACATCAACTAATTTAGTAATCGAATAATGGTTAACTGGAGTATACAGATTCTAAAACTTCTAAGACCTTTGCAGAGAACAACCCACACAGAGCAGGAATTAGGCCAAAACAGGACAAAGAATATACATTTTACATTTAAGATTAAAAAAAAAAACTTTCTTTGTCTGTAAACATTTTTCAGTATCTACCGATTAATCGATGAATCATAATCCTCAGACTAAATGATTAGCAAAATAATTGTTGGTGCAGCCCTGTTATATACAGTAGGCATTTATCTCTCATCACATGCCACTGTCACACCTAATTTACGACTAAAAACTCACCATTCA
>JAVQJW010264511.1:0-16608 GCA_036025195.1 Hypseleotris klunzingeri
CCTGTTACACCACAGTCTACACAGATATATTGTCAAATTACAGTTTAAGAAGCATAGAATATGAATAATCATGAACCCATTTATAAACAGCACATACTGTATATTTGCAAATCAACACTTAAAGTATCATTGCCTCTAATTAAAAACATAGCCACATAAAAGTGACACACAGGTGGCTGGTGCTCTGTGTTGTCATCATTGTAAGCTGCTGCTGCTGTTTCACCCAAATGGGACTTCAGAAAAATAGGGCCGCAGCTGAACCAAAACACAAGTGCTCTGCTCTCCTCAGATCTCCCCACAGCTCTATATCCCACCCAAGCAGAGGGCAACAGATGCACTTCATGGCTTCATGTGTATGTTTAAGTCCATAGCGACAGGTGGACCAATGCTACATAGAAAGTAGGGTTATTGTTGACAGGCCGTGGTATGTGTAAAATCTGTTTTCTCAATGTAATAGGGAACACGCTGCTATAATTACCTCCAAAAAAAGCATTAACTGGGGCATATGTATCACAACGGGATCAGTTAGGGAAAGTGCCTCCATACAGTCCATTCTATAGTCACATTAACAAGAGACAGGCGGCAAACTGGAGCTTCAGTTATCAGTTATTTTCAACGCCTGTGTCTGACTTACCTAGGAACACAGAAGATGCAAGGACCCAGAGGAAAAAAAAAAACAGGAAAGGACACTTGTCGTCAAGTGTGGGCTGCATTTGGCCCCCTGTGTGAGTGAGTGTTTTGTCGGTGTGTGGGTGGCTTCGCTGTTGACCGTAAATGTGTGTGGTACAAGAAGTTTATGTTGTGTGTGTGTTCTCATTGTTGCCTTTTGTCACCTTTTGTGTTGTTGGTGGATGTTGTTTCTCTATTTATAAGCATCATACTATTCATTCATTGGTTAATTATTTATAAATGACTGCTTAAGGAGTGAAGTTTATACCAATCTCCTTGTAAACAAACAAAAGACTGAATAGGATTTTGTAAACCATCTTACTGTAAGTGCCGTAAGCAGATCAGGATTGACAGCTTTGTGATGAGAAACTGTCAGAAGGATTAAGCTGCTCTCTGTACAGTTAATAACATAAAGTGTCTAAGACATCCCATATGATCCCATCACTTGTCTAGACAGCAGACCTTCTCGTCCACCAAAACAAATCCACTAAACCTGAGAAACAACCTGGAAGGCATTGCTTTTTGAATGTCAACAGATTCCTTCAGTCCATATGTCCCTTCTGTACTTAATGTATAAAGACACCATTTAAGTTGCAGCTACGTGTTTCACTTTATGGAATACATAGAAAATTGTGTTTCATTTGTAAATAATGGCATGTTAGACAAAAACAGTGTAGCGTGTGTGACTTTTCTCAATCCAGTTAGGCTACAGATTTATTCTCTCTTCATTAATCAGCGTTTTGAAAACAATATGTACATACTTTGATCCATTGCATTTTTAAGTCATGGGAAATAACAAAATCTTTCCAACATCTTATCACTTAGGTCTCACTTGTAATGGAGTATTATAGGTCTAATCATGGCTCACAAAGTAAATCTGCAAAAGTCCAATACACAACACTTTGAGCTTGTCTCAGTCAGTCTGTCTGGTTTTACATGGAAGTGGTCTCTAAGCGTAATGGTCTGGACATTACAAAAGCACACCAGCATTTACATGAGATCAGTATTTTCATGTTAATGTTGTTATCTTTAGGCAAATTTAAGGGAGTGATTAGGAAAAAGTGGGCTTTCAAATGGACCACCCTTTTTCTACATCAGTAAAACACCCAGTCTTTCATATTCATTAATGTGCCTACACCCATTACAGAAAAAGGATGCAATCGGGTGAGGCTTTTTTGGCCAACCTATAAGAGGAAACTTTAAATAAACTGGTGAACATAGGTAAAAAGCAGAAACTTGCGTTGAATAGTAATAGGCCTGTGGTGGATATCGTTAGGCGGGAGATGCTGCTTCCGTGGACAGCGTGGTTTGGCCAGGCCTGAATGTGCGAGGCTCTCGTCCTCTCCGGATATGGGCCTGATCACCATTTGGACACAAAGACCCTCTTCACAACCCGTCTCTATCCCATCCATTGTGAAGACTATGACTCTAGATGCACTGCTCCTGTGGCGGCTTCATGGCTAAATGCCCCTCCTGTCACTGGCTGCCCCTGTGCCAGTTCAGCTGCTGGATGCTCTCAGGTGCCCAGGTCTGCACTCTGTATGTAAGACAGGGCAAACTAAACTGGTGCAAATGTCAAAACACTTTATAGTATGAAAAGGTTGGAATGAATACGTTTGATATTAACTGAATGACATTTTAAACTTAAACTCTCTAAAAATGGTGCCATGTTTTCAGTATAGTTCTAATCAGCATTGAAACTGTGTCATATGGTGACAAAAGTCAGTCATGATTGAATTGAAAATGAAGATTACTTCCTAATTGCCCTCCAGAAGCAATATTTCATAACAATGAACTTGTATATCTGATAATGAGTAGTATTATCCACTGTAAGAAATAGGCATTGTTGTCATTAATGTTTTATATTCACAACAACAACATCACCACAATTCTTGTTTCTAGTCATTTTGGTTAATAATGTTTCTCTACATGAAGTAACAGTACCTCAGTGCATGGAACTGATTATCTATGCAACACATGTAATTGGCCCCATCTACTGGTGGAATCATAACCTGCACCTTTACAAATTTAAAATGCATGGCTTAGACTGAAATGTGTTTATTGAGACAATCAGCAAGACATCTACATGCCTCTTTTGTACATGAGCATTCATACTGAGATCAGAAATCCAAAGATGAAATGCACAAATATTAAACAGGTATTTGCACAGCAGCAGTAAACACACAAGTAGACCAAAGTAATATAATGTAAAGTAGACAATAATTACAATAAAGGCTTAGCATATTATTTATACCTTATTATATTGTCCACAAGCTATTTGTATCTCTGCCAACAATGGTGACTCATTTTCCTGTTTTAACTTTGGGTGGGAGAGGCCTTTTGAGCTGCCGAGGACCTGCTGGGGGAAGTGGCCGGCGGTTCTGATAAGACTTATAGTTTGCTGCAGTTGATGTGAGCATTGGCTCTTTTACAAGTCGAGTCTTTGAGGAGCTCAGTGTTTCTGACTTTGCTCGTTGGCTGATAATCACAGGTGTGCAGGTCTTTGGGATGATAGTCGTCATGGTCCGTGTCAGCACCCTTCCTCTTCTCAAAACCACTGATGGAGCAGCAGACGCCGGCAGCTTCTTGTCCAAGCTTTGTTTTGGTTGGTTCTTTGGGCTTGTGACATCATTTGGGCTTGGGACCACATTATGTGGGCTCTGTATTTTGCATTCCAAGTCCTTTAGAGCATGCTCAGTGTACGCTTGCATTTCTTTACGCAGCTGCATAATCTGATCCCCAAACTCCTCTCTCAGTGCCCTTTCACTAGCCTCAAGCTTCTTCTCAAAAATTGTGCACAAGTCTTCCTCCGTCTGATGGGCTGCATCTATCAGCATCTCAGCTTGTTTCTCTACATCACTGGAGCCATTGTCAACATCACCATTTACAACATCTTTCTCACAGAACCTTTGAACCAGCTCCAGTATGCTACTTTTAGGGGCTTTTACGTCCCCCTGTGATCTGATTTGCTTACGTACCTGTTGATAAATAGACTGCATCTTTACTTGAGCGTCCTTATCAGCCATACATTCATCCGCCGTACATTCATCCGCCGGACATTCATCAGCCGGACAATCATTGGCCAGACTGGCAGACTGGCCAGTCCAAGTATGGTCCTCTTTTGGACTTTCGTGGGGTACTTCATCTTGTTGCTGGTTGTGTCTTTCTCCATTTAGAAGTACTTGAAGTGGTGATGGCGCAAAGTCACTTATTCCTGTATTTTCAGCTTCTTTCTCACAGATCTTTTGAACCAGCTCTAGTATAGTGCTTTTAGGGGCTCTCACACCCCTCTGTGATCTGATATGCCTACGTACCTGTTGCAAAATAGACTGCATCTTTTCTTGAGTGTCGTTTTCAGCCATACATTCGTCATCCAGAATGGCAGAAGAAGTGTGCTCCTCTTTTGGATCGCCACAGGGTGCTTCATTGTGTTGCTTGTTGTGTTTTTCTCCATTGAGCAGTATTTGAACAGAAGTTGGATCAGAGTCACTCATCTCTGTCTCTGCTGCTTGCTGTTGTCTTCTGTATGGTTATCGTAATAGTGCACTCATGTAGAAAGAGCCCAACAGAGTAAGTTGTTGGTCTCTGAAGAGGCTGAACACCCAGGGGTCACAGTATAGTGTCATGTAACAAAACATTTCATCGAAACGCAATCACATTACACATTTTCACTTTCATGGTTGGTCAATAGATAAAATAGGTTTAATGCTGCAACAACCAACTATCAGTTCTACAAGTTTGCTTTTTGATATTGAAATTATGTAATCCCAGCATTTGTGTTGTTTGACAGAAGTACAGTAAGTGTAGTTGCACCCCATGACAACATGAAGCCCACTGAGAACCATCTGAAAAACAGAGGTCTTTTGGGAGAGTTGCACAGTCAGGGCCAATGCTTCTCATTAGTTGTACACACACATGTCTATCACTGGAATTTAGTATGCACGCATTTATATGTATCAACCAGTGATTTACTTTCAAATTACAATACAATATTTTATCCTTATAAATCCATTGAAATTAGTTATATGTTGGATGTTTTTTGAGATTTTGTCTCCATTTCCATTTGAAATGCATGCAGTCAAGTGAGCACACTTTGCCTTCAGAAGGTTTTAAGCAAGTGTTTTCTCTATTATATCAGTAGTTGTACATTTTGGTTATGCTGATATTACATTTGTGGAGCTAAACCATTGTTTTTATTTTGAAGCATGAAAATGACAATGAAATGAATAATGATGATGACCAGTCCAAATTCACACAAAGCCATTTCTTGAACGCACATTTTTGATACAGCACAAATAAACACTAAAATTAAGCATTAAAATTTTTTGTTTGTATCAACATTCTGTTCTGTTATTCTGTTCACTACAATAACAGAGACCACAGTGTCACAGTGTGTATGCTTTAACCTGAACAACCTTTTACTGTAGAGACTAAACTAACAGAAAGACAAATGCACATTTTTAAATCATTGCATGTTGATTTAAAGGATTAAGTGATAGTTTTGTTATACATGCGTACATATAGTTTTTTCCCCTTTTTGCCTTTCTTCTGAGCTTATTATTGGTCATGAACTGTGGTTTTCTTTCAGTGTAGCCAAAAGAGTATAGGAGCATGTGGAGGAGGTTTGATGGGGAGGAGGGCTCCTCAGTCCCAGACTGGCCAATGGGAGATTTGCATGAGTGAGCCACCTCTTGCCACTAAACGCTAACATATGGACTCCAACTTCTTTATAGAAATTGCAGCTGCAATCCTTAGTCAGTTTTGAGTCATGTATGAATATTTTGGTCAACACAATTTCATAATTAATAAATTATCCAGCCAAAAAATAAGTAATATTGTATTTTACAGTGATTTAGCACTCTTGCATTCCATTTTCCCATTCGCACAAATTTTAATAATTATCATAATGTAAAAAATGAAAAGTAGCCTATAGAGGATAGAAACAGTTTAAATACAAGTAATAACGTTAGAAACATGTTTTATGGTTTCATGTTTTTTAATGTACCATCAATCCTGCATTAATTTACACATATTGTTTATTTTTTAAATAATATATTAGTTTCCTATATAATAATACATAATAACATATTTTATGTGTTGTGATATTCATATGTAATCAGTTATTGTTTAAAGAAGGCACAAAGCCTCCCCTTTTTCCTCCTGCCTTCTCTGCTGTGGGCGTGGAAAACTATCTTCGCAGCTTTTAAATTCCAGCGTTAATGTTACTTTTTCTCTGCACTTACAAGAAGTGTCACTGAGCACAAACATGGTGAGTAATATAACTATTTTGTTTATTTTGTATGTTTCATTTGTTTAAGTGTTTGAACTCTCTTTGCCAGAAATATTACTGTTAATGTCTTTTTTTATTGTAGACAACATACACAGATAAAGGTGAAAAGGTATGTAACATGGGTGGCAAATAATGAAACAGACAACTTTACTTTTTTGTACTTTTGTTAATGTATAAATAACTTGTCTTTTTTTGTTTTAGCATGATCAAGGCAGGTTCCTCTGCTTTGATCACTTGACATTTTGGGTTGGAAATGCCAAACAGGTAAGATAAAACACCTAAAAGAACATGTACTGAACAATGTTAATTTAAGTATGCCTATTGGCTCTCTAGAGGGGAGGGATGCATCATTTTAACATCTAAAAAACTATAACCCTCACATCGCCAGGAGATGGAGCTACTGCACATTCTTAGTCAGAATTCTTATTTTTTCCTTGTTTTAACAGGCTGCATCATATTATTGCAATAAACTGGGCTTTGAGCCTTTTGCATACCAGGGTTTAGAGACTGGTAGTCGTGAAGTGGTGTCCCATGCTGTCAAACAAGGAAAGGTAAAACAAAGACTTGGTAACTACAACTTAAGAGTTCACAAATTGTAGGCTGTAATAATTAATGTTCAAAATGTGTGCCACAGATCATTTATGTCTTTTCATCGGCCCTTAACCCTGGAAACAAAGGTTTGTTAATTTGACACTTAGATGAAAGACATTTTATACAGTACAATATTCAACACATAATACTATACTGTTGTTATTCATTGTTTTAAATTCACTTGGTTAGGTAATTGTCTTGTCCATTTAAATCCTTAGAAATGGGAGACCATTTGGTCAAACACGGGGATGGAGTTAAGGACATTGCATTTACAGTGGAAGATTGTGACTTCTTGGTACAGGTGTGACCAATTCTTTAATATTTCTATCCACTGTATACTTGATTTTCTTGAATATTTGTTATAACATTAATGCACATTTATCATCTACCCACAGAAAGCGCAAGAACGTGGTGCAGTTATTGTAAAGGAGCCTTTTGTCTTGGAGGACAAGTTTGGTAAAGTAAAACTTGCTGTGCTTCAAACGGTAAGAAAGTGTTTTAAAAGAAAATTCAACTATGCATTTAGCAAATCATAAGAGCAAATGTTGTTGCTGCAGTACGGTGACACAACACATACGTTTGTGGAGAGGATGGGGTACACTGGGTTATTTCTGCCTGGGTTTCATCCACCTCTCTTCAAAGATCCTTTGTTAGACAAATTGTAAGTATACTAACAGTAAAAATGTATGAAACTTTTACTATGCTGTTTAAAATAAAAAACAGTGTCATACATCCAATTTCTTTACTATACTATTATCATTGAGCTATGCTTTGACTTTTTTACATCCAGGCCCAGCGGAAAGCTGAATTTCATTGATCATGTTGTAGGGAACCAGCCAGATGACGAGATGGTTCCTGTGGTGGAATGGTGAGACATATTTTTTACTAAGAAACCCTCAAAATCTGTGCTGTGATTGGCCAGTCTTCAGGTCAGGGGTTGTATCAAAGGGTGTCTGCTTCTTACATAACTCTTACTTGGCACAAGTCAACGGTCACCATGACTTAGCAGTTTCTTTTACACGCCTCTGGTGGCTCCCACATCTGGATCTGGTTTCAACACCATCATCTAGGCATGTAAAGGGGAGGAAAGTCAGATCACCAAATGAGCAAGCTCATTGGTTAAGAATTGGTGGTGGAGCTTAACTCATGCTGCAGATTTTACGTAGGGATCACAAAGTAATGACAAAAAACAATGCCCAGTTCATATCACTTCTATCTCACTGGAGAACAGACAAATTGTTGATGATACAGTGTATGTTGTGATATTATTATTGGCAGGTATCGGAGGAACCTTCTGTTTCATCGTTTTTGGTCGGTGGATGACAAGCAGCTTCAGACTGAATTCAGTGCCCTACGATCAATTGTTGTAGCAAACTTTGAAGAGACAGTAAAAATGCCGATTAATGAGCCTGCAATGGGAAAAAGAAAGTCTCAAATCCAGGCATGACTTTTTATTTATTTGTCAATTTCAGAAAAAAAAATGTTATTCATAATCTATTCATCAACAACTTAAAATGGATATTTCCAAATTAATTTACAGGAATATGTGGAATATTATGGGGGGCCCGGGGTGCAGCACATAGCCATGAACACATCTGACATCATCACTGCTGTGAGTATTTTTGACTAGACATACTGTAACTACTAAAAGGCAGAGAAAATATACTACCAAATAAATCCTTTACAGATCCGCAACCTAAAGGAGCGTGGTATGGAGTTTATGTCTGTCCCGGACACCTACTATGTGCAGCTGAGGGAGAGGTTGAAATACTCAAAGGTCAAAATTCAGGAAGACATGGATGTCCTACAGGTTCAAACTATTATTGTCTGTCAAACTGATCTTTCCTAACTATGAAATCATAATTTTTGAGCCTGTTTTCTCGTGTGCTCACATCAGGAGTTGAGGATTTTGGTGGACTACGATGACAACGGTTATCTGCTTCAAATCTTCACAAAGCCAGTTCAGGACCGTCCCACTGTGTTCTTAGAGGTCATTCAGAGACATAACCACCAGGTGATTCATTCAGTCAGTTATTTCTTATGGAAGATTTCAATGTTTATTTTTTACATATAAACATATATAATTTATTCACATCTTAGGGATTTGGTGCCGGTAACTTCAAGTCTCTT
This sequence comes from Hypseleotris klunzingeri, assembly GCA_036025195.1. Lineage (NCBI taxonomy): Eukaryota > Metazoa > Chordata > Actinopteri > Gobiiformes > Eleotridae > Hypseleotris > Hypseleotris klunzingeri. Next base: position 8,681 of record JAVQJW010264511.1, read on the forward strand.
TTTGAAGCAATTGAGGCAGACCAGCACGCCAGAGGAAATCTGACAATCCTGACTCCCAATGGGGTATCAAAGAGCATGTGATGACAGTGATACATTAGCATACGCAAAATCACTTTAAATGAGCAGACACTGTTTATAAGTACAGGACAACTCTCCAAAATTGTTGAGTGCATGTTTCTGCCATTATAGTTTTCATCATCAATCATTAAATTTTTATGAACATATATGCATTTGTATTACTTATGGACAGTATACAGCATAGTATTACAATTTTTTTGTAATAGAGTCAGAGTTGTATTATCTTTGATTAAAATTCAATTGCTTCTTTGATTGCTATTTTAAGTGCTTGAATTCATGTGTAGTTCTTTCACTATTGAAATATTAAATCTCAATGGCAAAAATTTATAAAGTTTACAGTTGATATTTAAACTACAATTAAAATCTTTCAATAAAATATTTGTTGTCCTTGGTTGTTTCATTATCATCAATAGTATATATTTCTTCTTGTATCTAAGTTTATCTAAACTGCTCACGCCTTTTGGGTCAATTCAATGATCCTCTGCAGGTATCCGCTCCACACAAACAAGGAATCTTTGTGTCTTCAATGGGAAATTTGTAGTCATATGTAATCTCTTCATTAACATTTATTGGTTGTCGGGAGTAAATTACTATCTTCTTCTGAGAGTCCACAGTGATGATCTTTGCATAGCAGTTAGGCTGGAAGATTAAGAAAAAAATATATAAGAATATATTTAAAAAATAATGAAGACATTACTTTATAATCTGCTCACATTGCAGCTGTGGTTGATAAACCTGGCTAAATTTCCACACTTGGTTGCATCTATGATAGTGTCTTGATCCACCCGAAATAAATAGCTGCTTCCAATTCCCTCCTCTTCGTATCGCTGCTCCCGCATGTCAGCAATGACCTGAGGGAAGACATGTAGTGTTTACTTAAATGCCTGGAAACTACACAGAACAACTGAAAGGTCCCATGGGGGCCTCTGAGATCATCATCTGAAGCAAAAGCAACCCATTGTAAATCCCTCAGTAGAAAAATAGGTGGTTTCTTTCTAAATCTGATTTGTATCGTATGAATTACCTGTCTGATAATCTCGCCTACATACTCAATCACCATCTCATCTGCGGCAATAGGCTCCATGGCAAACAGGCCCCATTCATGGATGTGACTCCGACTAAAACATATCCTCTTCTTTCGAAACTAGAGTAGAAGATACTAAATTATGTTTCTAAATCAAATAACACATTATTTGCATTCTCCATGCAAAGACATGAACTGTGAAATCACCTTGAGCTGGTTGAACTTAACCAGGTCACTGTCACAGTTAAATGCTGACAACAGCCGCCGTTGCTCAATCCTGAAATCTGAAGTGGCACGCAGTAAAGTAGGCAACTGGGCTGGTAGGCACAATCCCTGATAATATACACAAAGGCTTACCAAACAATAACCACGCAACAAGCCATTATATACATAATGTAAATAATGCAATACCTGTGTGCTAGTCTGAAGCTCAGATGCAGATTCTGAATTCTTAAAATATTTCATTTTGTCTTTATGGCTGATTTTGTAGTAACCTTCACTCCGGGCAGAGCCTGTCCTATGGTACAAATGCCAGGATACACAGTCATCCGGTCTCTCTGTAGGAACTTTAGTCAGTAAACTGCAGCTAAGGAAGTAAACAACATGACTGTAAAAATACAACATTTACTCATAACAATGTTCAACAAACTATATAAGAAATAACATTTGAAGGATATCAGGATGATGAATCCAGAGTGTGTCACTGAGCCAGCCTAGGCCATTATCGTGCTCCTGTAGTCTTTCATAAGTGCATTTAAGGAGCTTTGCATCTTCTTCATCAAGTCCTTCTTTCCAAACACAATGAAGGATTCTCTTTTCCTCACAGTGTGCACGGCATCTGTGAGATCCTCTAGGAGCGTATAGTAAACCAGCTAATTTGTTTATTGATTTCTGCCACCGATGGACTCTCCATTTTTGTTTCTTTAACTCTTTTCGCTTTATTAGCAACTTCTTTGTTCTTCTCCGATTTTCCTCATCAAAAAGGCCAGGGACATTTTCAAGTCCCTGCAATGGCATGGGTCTCACTCTTAAATTGACCCTACTGCAAGTTTCATCAGCTGAGTCAGACCAATTGTCAGAGCTGCTCCACGAAGAAGACAGGGAAGTGGGAGAGCCTCTAATGAGCACTGAGTTTGTAATTGGCACTTTTCGCCGATGAACTATGGACCTTCTTGGTAAGATGATGTCTCTTCCTGGGGTCTTTGGTACCATCATGTATGCATTACTAGATGTAGGAACTGGACTGGTAACAGGGGAAATACTATCTAAGATGCTCATATCTCTACCTGGTGTTGCAGGAGCCCTGACAGAGGTGAACTGAATAAACCCACCTATATCCTCATCACAAGGTGTTCTGTATATGTCCTCCTGATACAGTGGGTATGAAAGATGAGGTTCAGAAGGCACTAAAACACTGCTTGTGGAATAAAAAGGGAAGACATCACGTTCACTAACATCTGAGTCATCACTCCCGATTTCGGCTAGTATGCCCCTGCCCGGTGTTTGTGGGCGCTCCACCTCCTCCTCAGCTGGAGATGTAGGTTTACTTCTCAAAAGGTCAGGGTCACTGTCGAGCAAATACCCAGACGGAGTGGGAGGTCTCAGGTTTTCTGGAGAATCTCTGGTCCATTCGGGGCTCACATCAAGGTTTGGCTCTTAAAATAAGCAATAAAAACAAAAACAAATTGCTTTTTTAATAATAATGGTAAATGTGAGTCATAAGGCATAAGCCACAAATAGACCAAGAGACAAGATTAAATTGATAAATAAAAGGGACTGAAGTGAGTGTAGAATGTAAATCTGATCAAAAATATCTATAAACAAAAGAAATCTGAATTAAAGTTACTAATTAATAAACACATTTTGTTATTTCAATTACCTAGTATTCCTAAAGGAGATGGGATTTGAACATCCATGGACCTGGCCATTTGAAGGTCCATTATTACAGCTACATCACTCGTATCTTGTAGACAATTTGTGTTCTTGTGAAAAGTGACCGACCAGTCTGGCAGCTCCAGCTCAGCACCAGGCGTTAATGGGGCTGGGGGTGTCTGAGGGGGTTCGAGCTCCATAACCTCTTCATCTGTTGAAATCACAATACACTCGTCCATGTCGTCAGCACTGAGGTCGGAGTCATCAGAACTCTCAGAGGAGTCAAAGTCTGACTCACTCTCCTCTGAAGAACTGTCCTCTGAAAATATGTCTATGAAGGAGCAAAGAAGTTCAATTTTAAACAACAAATATAGTATACGATTTAGAAGTATATGCATCAACGTACCGTGATCAGGGGATGTTAGTTCTTCAGAGGGGCTATCATTTTCTTTTTCGGTAGTAATAGCATGATTTTTGTCTTTTTCTTCACACTTCAAAATAATTAATAATAATTAACTACTAATTGTGCAAAAGTATAAAAAATATTTAACATCACAGATATAATGCTATTTTGTTATTACCTGCTTCTGAAGGTCCTCTATAATTGGCTCAATTGTAATTTCCTTTTCATGATTTGTTTCACAACTTCTTAGACTTTCTTCTTGAAAACCATTGTCATCATCATCACTGTCCAGCACATGTGGTCTACCATGTCTGCGTTTAGGTTTCTGAAATGTATGGTGCAGTGTATTTCCTCCCTCTACATAGTGTAGAGTCACACAAAATGAAAAGTATTACAAATGTGGATTGGAACAATTTGTATTTTTTTTAAAGAAGACACTTACCTAAGCTTTCTTTCATATTTTCTAAATTTTCAGTTGTAGACAAATCATCATTTTTTCTTTTTACCTACATGAAAAAGTGACATTGCAGAGAAATATTGCATTTTTTTTTAAGTAAATGAGTATGTATAGGTTTACCTTAAAGGATGGTAGTGGAGGTTTTTTGACTTGCCCATTATTGTTACTCAGTGGATTTATCTGTTTGCTCCTTTCTTGTGAGACGCTTTTTACTGGAGATACTTGTGTCTGTAGATTAGGACACAAAAAAACTATAATTAATATAAAAAATATTTTAGAACTACAAATATTAAGTAATTAGTGCTATCCAAACCTTTGCTTTATTTTCTTGACAGTTCCACCAATCTTCAAAAGCTTTAAAGGCAAAGCCTTCAATCATTCTGCGTGTAAGGTCTTTCTTTATAACTGATTTCAGTTCATTCATAATTAATTCAATAACTTTTTCAACTGTGATCTTGTGGAGATTTTCTTGGATATGTGGGTAATTTGGAGGTGGCACAAAGGGATTGAACCTAGGCCATGGTCTGCAAAATGGTGAGGGTCTGCCAATATGCCTAGTGGGTGGGCCCTTGTCAAAAGAGCCTGAAATTGTGTTTATTTGCAGAGGTGGTGGAACAGGGGGAGGCAGCATCAGCCGCGGAGGGGGTCCAAAAAAAGTGGGTGGGGGTGGTATGTGTCTTGGAGGAGGGATAGCGGGCGGGGGGATCGGGATGATGGGGTGACCTGGAGGAGGGATCCAACCTGGAGGAGGGATGGGAATGGTCCCATTGGGAAGACGTGGTGGGACTGGTGGAAGGGAGGGAGGAAAAAAGGGAAGTGTAAATGGAAGAGCTGGAGCTTTCAAAGTAGGCGACTGAGGGATGCTGTCAGGATGAGGTAATGATGAAGAGCTGGATGTCTTTGTAGATACTGAAGATGAACTGGATAGATGCTTTTTATTCTTGATTGGTGGAAGTAAAGTGGAGTGAAAATCCTACAGAGAGTAAACATAACAATGAGACATAATTTCAGCCCCATTTGCATTTTCAAATTTGTTTGTTTTTTGCACGTGTACCTTGTACAATTTTACCATTTACATGCTGTGTCAGTGTCGTCTATGCAATATGTTTTATGTGAGAGAATAATACAGAAATTGGTGGTATTGCTCCATGTGTCACTAGTTGCATTACCTTAGAAAATGTTGTATAGAATCCTTCTTTATTAAAATCACATGTACTGGAAGATAGTGAGTCCTTCATAAGAAAAGAGACGGCTTGAGCAGTTTCATCCTCTTCACTTTCACTGAGGTATTTTGCACCGATGTCTTCAAGATCGCTGAGTAATAGCTGCTGCCCTGTTCTGATATCACCTGGAGAATGAAGCTGTTCATCAGAAGAGTTATCAAACAAACAAGGAGACACTGGGCTCTCCTCGAAGATATCTGCCTCTGATGATTTTTTATCAAAGAAAAAGGGGGCTGTAATTTGATTGTTTGTCAGCAGACTTTCAATACGTGAGTCTAAACTTTCCTGTTGTGGACAGGAATACACAGCAGGTGAAGGTGAATTTGTTATGCATGCATGGTCTTCAATTGGAGAGGACACTGTTGTTGCCCTGTCATCTGAGATATTAAGGCTTAATATGCTGGAAGAGCTACAGATTAAAGTCTTGCTTGTTACCATATCACTGTGATCAGACGTTTTTACACACAGTGCAAGTTGTTTGTTGTTAAACTGAGAGAGTGATGGCCAGCGTTTCAAACATAAACTCTTGCCTGACATTTCCCTGATTCGCCTTTGATAGCGTACAAGTTTACGATGCAGTTCATGTCTCGCGGGTTTGTAAATACTAGCAGAGCTTTCTCCTTGAAAAATTGGAGTTGCTTGAAGACTGGAGTAACATGAGTCCTGTGAGAGTGGAGTTGGAGGCAAACATGGTGTCCTTGGGGTACCCTGAGACCTGGGCGTGACCCCAAAACTACATGGTGTGTCCTGCCATACACTGGAGTAGCCTGTGTCCTGAGAGAGAGGGGTGCTGATGCTGGAGGGGCTGGAGACACTGCCCCTGTGCTGTAAAGACGCACTGCTCTGTGAAACAAATATTCATAGATAGATAAGTACATGTTTGTTACAGTCATGTGAAAGCTTAGAATATAATGCAATTTACCAGCAAAGTGTCAATGATCGTTTGAAGACTTTGCTCACTTCTACCCACAGGCAGCGTCCAAGGCATATAAAGGCCATGTATAAGAAGCTGTAGGTAACATGCTCGGTTTTCACCTAAAGACAATTAGCATTACAATATAATTAGAAAACATGTTATCTGCTGGTTGCATACTGTATCTTTTTACCTTTTGTATCAATTTCTACATGTATTAGGTTTCCCATCACTGATGTTTGATTGAGATGTTCAACAGCATCATTTGCAGCTTTCACTGTGTCAAAAACCACTTTGGCAACTCCTAAATGCTTTTTATTTTTTGGATTATAGTAGACCTCAACTTCCTCCACTTGTCCAAATTTTTCACACATGTTTGTCAGAAATGGCTCCTTCACATTATCATTTAGCCTGGCAAATGTGACTTCTTTGGGAGGAACAGGCCCAACATAGTATTCATCAACCTTAAATGGGAATATATAGAAATTGTTAAGTCTCCTTTGGAATTTGTAATATCAATTATAGGCAATAAAGTGTATCATTACCTTAAATTTTGGCAAAGAGAGGTCAACATTGTGTGTTTTGCTCCATAAACGACATATCCGAGGATCTCTAACATCTTCTACAGGAAATAGACCCAAGTCATCAACCTGTTGTGGTAAACCATTCATAATTAGGCAGAAGTTACTTTTTATAGGATTTCTATAATATTGGAACAATATGGACACAGCATCAATATACTAACAGGTATGCTAAAGTGAACTCCATCAAAACGATACACTTTGTATTGTCCTTTTGTTAATGCGGGATCAATAACCAGTTTGCAACTTCTCCAGGGTTGAGGTGGTATCACTTTTTCATGAATCTGTGCTTCGCTTTCCATCACATTTGTCAAATCCTAAAACAGCAACCAGTTTAGGGGGGAAAAAACGGGAGGATGATTAGCATCAGCATCAATATGGAGGTAAGCTAACCATGTCCACTAGAGGTTTACACGCCCCGACAGGTGACGGAGAGCATCACCTGTGACATTATTCTTCTCTTAAAACAATAGTAACGACAACTGTAAAATCATTATTTTAAAGCTACTTAATCCGTTTTTAGTATTAAAACTTTGTTGTTGCTTACCGGCGCCAAAGTTGTAACCTTTGATGGGCCAACATCGTGCAGCTGATAGACGTTTTTCCGCTTTTAATCTTCTGACAACTCGACTCAGTGACAGTGATTTAATAGATCCCTCCGCCAGACATATAGGTCCTTATGCAGGCGGAAGAACATCTCTGTGATTATGAAAATATTTCATCTTTCATCATATTTTGGACAAAATAAATATTTTAAATACTAAAAAGACATGTAATTAATTTTGTAATACAAATATTAGTAAAGTTGTAGTAGTAGTAGTACTTGTCCTTTTCTTTTGTTAAATGTCACATATTACATAAAAAAATATTTTCTCTGAAATGACAATCCAAAATAGATAGATAAGAGTAAATTGTTTTATTTTGCATGGCTATAGTGCACATCATCGTTACGTACACTTCCACAGGCAGTGAACCAGTAGAATTACAGCATCAGAAAAAAATAACCTATAAAAAGCTCCAGTGTTTTGTAGCATTTTTGACTCAAAACAACATTTTATATATAGGGCTACAAAAAAATCCAGCTCCAAAGTGACATAGGGATGGAGATGTGAAAGAGTCAAGTTGTGTGTGTGTATGTACTGTATATTTGCTTAAATACATTCAAAGGCAATGTAACATAAAGAAAAACATTATTAAAACACACAAAAACTAAAAATATTTGTAAACGGCAAAGACTGTTCTACTACATAAACAAACAACTTTTTTTTAGTTACTAGTTATTGTGCAATGTGCCAGGCTAAAATATAATAATTGTACAGCATTATATCAAGCTGCATTTTGTAACAATGGTACAAGCAAGCTCAAGATAATAATAAT
>JAVQJW010265158.1:0-10188 GCA_036025195.1 Hypseleotris klunzingeri
GCTAGACTGTGTTTCCTAATCACCTCTCAGTAAAATGTGGTAGCAGAGAGGGGAAGAATAGGAACATAACACAGTGCACAGCTCCCACTAATGTCACCTGGCAGAGAGCCAATTTAAATAAGGAAAACGTCCATGTCTATTCAGACGTATGCTGAGAATAGCTTTTTGGCAGGGTCTGAAGAAGGTTGTGAGAAAGTGAAGAAACCACAATGAAGAACAAACACAGAGTCAGATGGTGTCGAAATGCATGAGAGAGACAAGGTTTCTGACTAAAAGGACAAATTTTGGTTAATGGCTACAGGTTAAATCATTAACCTAAAAATATGTGAGCTTTTGTGGTTAATCATTAAAACTGCTAATCCAAAAATTCCCACAATTCCCAAATCTGAAACACTGCCAACACCAAACAGCTAAACAAATCTCCTGAAAGTACTAGTAACTCAAACAGCCGAGTTCTTGATAAAAGATCAGGAGCTGAATAAGAGGGTTTAGTCAGACCCCATGTTGCGCTACTACTTCATTAAAACCAAGCACTTTGGTAATGAAGGCATGCTGGGAAAATGATATGTCTGCCTATACACTGGAGGGTACTAATCTACTGTTCTGATTACAAGCATCTTTTTAACACACTCTCATACACACTGCATTATGTTGGGAGTGGACACACCTCAAGTGCACACAGCAATGGTAGGTTTCTGTCAACACAATAGACTTCCTGGGAACAGAACAGGCTACAAGAGAAACTACAACAACAATGTCAATATCGGTTTTCCCTTTGAGGTACAAGCAAGGCCAAGTATAGAAGCACTAAAAGGAATGTCGCAGTGGGAAATACATCCTAGGAGGAGTACATTACCACTAAATACACAGTGCCCTTCTCTTTTTTTGTGACAAACTTACAATAAATTGAGGCTAATAACATTGTATGGTTCACCTTTGCATCCCAGTAAATTACCCAACCCTTCTGACCTCATGTACACATTTGCTTTGACCTAAGATTTTTAAGTAGGTGACTAATAGCTAGGAAGTACTTTTAAAGAGCCTTTTGGGAACAATGACGTTTTGTTATTACTGTGCTTTAATTGTATTTTAAAACTATGTGACTATTCTATTGTTTAATTTATCTGGCCTACAATATAGACTTAGCACTCCCTATTAAAAGTGGATTACAGTCTCATGTCAATCAAACACAATCTGGAGGCCTATTTCAACAGCTATAAACTATTTATTATATGGCGCTTTTTAACATAAATGTAGAGTGTTATTATGTAGTCATTTTAGTAGTCTAGCACTACACTTGACATAATGACATGTATCAGGCAGAAGTAAGTGAACAGAAGATTTAGTGAAATGGCAGCGGAATCATAGGTTTTCTGTAAACACAGTGATTCAGAGGCTTGTAAACAGTTTAGTTATAAATAGTAACAATGCTTCCCCTGTATCACTTGCAGTTATGTGTTTTCATAACTGTATCATTATTACTGTGATACAGGGAAATACATTGCTTTTGTCACATCATGATCATACTGTAAGTCCATCTGAAATATGAGTCTAGTAAAAACCCAAATTACTCTTTCCTGCCCTTTATTGTCTTTGTTATCAAAATTTCTTTGGAGAAATAGTCATGCACACTTCAAACTAAGAAATTGCTGGTCAGACAAGGGAGACTTTGTATTGAAATTAAATGAGTCAAGTCATCTCACTCTGCTACACATCCTCAGTATTAACAAAAACCCACTGAACTCTGCTCTAATTATTTATTAATATACCTGTAATCTTGTCTACAGTGCCTCTAAATGGAATGCATGGGGAAAAAAAGTACTAAAATGCCTATTGTAAAGTTAAGTACAGGAAGTCTTAGTTAGTGCCATTTTTAAAAATGAGGCTAATACTAATATATTTCTTCTAAGTATTCATTTGGGCACATAGCCAAAGTGTGGCCAGATGGTTGAGGGTCATTTAGTAGAAAGGAATTTCACACCTCAACATTTAACAGACTGAAACAGACACTGTGTCCATCATGGTTTAAACTCTATGACCTTGTTCGGTTGTTTGCATTTACTGTTTATAGGCCTTGTTTTATCCAGAAATTAAATCTATAGTGACATACACATCTAATATATTGTGCTTACCTACAATGTCCTCATATGCATTCTCTTCAAAAGTGCTTTTGGCATTGGGTCGATTCTTTGTCTCTGCAGTCAGAGTGCCGTTCTCTGAGGGAGAGGATGGGTATGAAGGTGGTAGGCTCGCATCCTCAGACTCACACGACTCCCTGAGAAGACAAGTCAAAACAACCCCAATGACAATTTACAAGACACATTTGGAGTCAACATCCCTTTAGCGTCAGAATAATAGTTTTCCCCTCCAGGATGTTTTTGTCTGTCTGTTTGTCAGCAAAACTCAAAAGCTCTCTGAGTGCTTGTATTTAAAAACTGATTCAAGCTTAAAAACTCTACTACCAAACCAATGAAATACTACTAAAAGGTCTTAAAATTAACATGTAAGCTAAAAGTAACCTACGTAATTTTTACCTATGTTGCCGATGTAGCACTTACTACTACATTCAGACGTAAGACATTGTAAAGCAATAGGAAAGTACAGTGTTTGTATCACGCCATCGACAGCTGTGGCTTTTAGGCTTGGTCTGAGTTTTCTTGTGCCACAGGAATTTTAAACACAGAGTGCAAGGAGTAAACGTTTTAGGGGGTTTTGTCTGTTTTTTTTGTTTTTTTTTTACATTTACATAAAGCTCCACCCTAACGTTTATGTTTTGGCTATAAATGTATATGATAACAACAACAAGAGAGGTTGTTTTTTATTTTTGCCTAGGACTCTTAGTAATATCCCAGTAGCTTTAGCTATTAAGTTAAGATAAGAGAACATAAGAACAACAGTTAAGTAGCTTCGGAAAACAATGTAATGCCCACCACATGGTGCTGTAAAGTTGTCTTGTTCTCCAAATTTAATACAATCCTGACACAAATTCTTCTACAATGACACACACTAACTTACTGTAACTAGAGTCCAAATCCATGTGAACCCCCTGAACAGATTCAAAAGCAACAAAAGAAGAAAAACACATCATACTCAAAATTATATAGAGTTTTATTTACAGCATAGTATCCTACCTGTCTTGGAGTTTTGTATTCCCCTCTGTCTTTCCAGCGCGGGTCACGCTGGGTGCAGGAGTGGAGGGCAGGGGCGGGGGTGACTCTGTGGTTTGGTCTGGAGGTAGTCCATTGGCAGACAGCGAGTCCTTCTGGTCCCGTTTAGCATCATACTCAAAAGTGCGTTTAGGTTTGGGTAAAGGGTTGACCGGAGAGCCTATGGGGGTCTGCTGACAGGTGGGCTCTGGGCTTTCAGACCTGGTTGAGCTCACACTGAACCTCTGTCTAAGTTTGGAGAGTTTATCTGAGACTAGGACAATATCCGGTTCAGTTGTGACAGAGCAAATAGAGCTTCGTTTACTGGCACATGCGCTGTCCAAATCATCACCTATTACAAAAGACTTCTGCTTCATTTTATCCGAGGCGTAGCAATTACTCAGATAACGCGGAGGGGCTGTGCTGGGGTTGTCCTTCAAGGCTTGCTCGATTTTTTGTATCCGGTTAAGTACTGCTGAAGTCTCTTTGCGACCCGACAAAGAACGTGCAAAAGTAGACTCGGGCTTGCCGATTCTTTTCTGGAAACGACCCACGCCATCCTTGTCTGCGATCCGGTCGTCGTCCTCTGTGTAAGAGCATTCAGAGAAAGCGGTGCTCATCCTGCGAACACCCTTAAAGTCAAAGGTCTTTTCGCTGCAAGGGCAGGAAAGCAGACTGGGGCACCCCTCACTGCCCCCCACACACTCCCCCACTGGCCTTTTCTCCAGACACAGGCTCATCTTCGGCAAAGAAACGTGCCTACATTCCCATTCTGAGATCTTTTTGCGGATTGTCGTGGGGGGAGCACCTGCTATAGACCGACTCAGCGAAAGGGTGCGCTTGTACCCTTGATTGGACCCCAAAGAAACTGTACTTATAGTCAGAGGCCTGCCATTGGGGCGCTCTGCAGAGTCAAGATCCTGCTTCTGATTGCTTTGGTTTTCCTGGCTGGTCTTGCCTTGCACCGGTGGTTTGTAGATGGAGAGTCTGTTGTCTAAGCAGCTGATGCTCTTGGACTTGGTGAGGCGGCCTTGGGAGTCCACATCACCCGCCAGAGATGCACCGCCGCAGAGGGTCGCGGCCTTGCTGTTCCAACCACCGCGCACCAAAAACCTGCCGTCAGTCCTCGCGTAGCGGCTCTGCTTTCCTGAGTTTTCACCGTCACTGAGGGGGGTCTGCTGGCTCTGATCCGGACCAGAGGAGATGACAGGTGATGTAGGTGTATTTCTAAAAAACAGAGAGAAAAGCCTTCAAATTACAGAAGTCTGATTTATGTCTAATAAGCAAAATATCAAACCTGGTCCTGAATCAACACTGCTACAAAAACATTACCAAAATCTTAATGAGGAACAGATGGAAAAATCTATAAAAATTAGATGACATTTTCTTTGCCAGGATCAAAGATGGAATGAAAACCTGAGATACTTATTTAAATATCCACAGGAAAGTTTCTATTTTTGGCAGCTCAACATCTGGACTAAAGCCAAAGGAAATAGAGACTGCATTACAATGCCAATGTGTACTTTTCCACTTCAAACTGGGGAAAATCACGGCGGACCTCACACAAAAAGCACCAAAAGATCACAATTTAAAACAGCTGCCTTCCTTACCTGAAACCGTCTCACTATGAATCAAACACAGATCTGATCCCAGCAGCCACGTCATGATAGTGCTGCTCCTACGATCAGTGATGATGAGTATTAAGTCGGAAGTGCACAAGCGTTCCCACTAAGATTTCTACACTCTCAGACATACTTTCCCCAGACGTCTTACTACTCATAGCTGTTCAGGAACAATGTCATAACTTGGACGTGACTAAGATGTGATGTCACAGTCCTAGTGTTATAACAAGCGTTTTGGGAGGAGAAGGTATAGAGATGTGATCCCACAGTGCAGGTTGGGACACATCTCACCTCACACCTATCTGCCCTGCCCTGGTTTCGCTGCTCCAGCTGCAGGGCAAGAGATCTTAAAACACCTAGGAACCTGCAAGCATCAAACAATGATGGATGCAGCTTATCTTACATCTCTCAAATGAAATGTAAGCTTCCATGACGACATCTCCTGTCTGGAAGGCCCTTCTGAGTGTTCTGAAACTGCATTAGAAGACAACGATACTATAATTATGTAGAACAATTGGGCAAATACTAAAACTATAAACCAAATGAGATGGTTAGGCTGCTTAGTTTGTTGTAAAAAAATTAAAGTTAAGCTTCAGTGCTATACATGCTTAAATCAGCAGGAAACTCTAGGTATTGCATTTATAAGCTTTTATTGTTTGTCTGGCAACCCTAAATTTAATGTGACCCATAAATCAGTCCAAGTTCATGAAACCTTTAAGAGTTATAACTGAATGTGTTTGAGTAGCAATCCCACTAAACACTCAAAAACAACATCATACAGCCACTAAAAGATATGATTATTGGTTTAATTGGATGATTGGGTCGTTTCTTTGCCTTTTGGCTTGGTGCTTCTGGGGTTTATAATCAAACTTTATTTCTTCCCAATATGAGTTAGAAAATTGGTATAATTCAGCCTTCTGTCTCCAGGCTGGACTTGATGAATGTGTCAGTAAATGAGAATGAACTATGTTACTATATTGTAAGCTATGGAGTACAGCAAGGCAGAATAAATAAAACACTCCTCTTGTCCAAATAACAAATGTTCCACATGGCAACATTAAATCAGATGAGTAAAATAACAGTAAAAAAACAGTGAAGGTTTACATGTAATATATATGGTTTGAATCCTATGTAAAGTTCTTGAACACATTATTAGACATATGCTGCTTTTGGTCTATTTTGAACTATAGGGGGTTTAAAGAAAATGGTGGGATATTTCTTGTAAAAATAAGCCCAATTTAGTGCACTTGAGCTGCCTAGCTGGCCAGTGGCCACACATACAGAGTTGAAGGCAGAGTTGGATGCCATTGGCAATCTGGCCTCTGGCTTTCACTCAGGCTTTTAGACCCTGCTAACCATAGCTACTTCCTGCTACTGACCAAGACAACCAAAGCAGGCAGCCCATAACAACTCTTTAACTTGGACAATCCAACGTATGTAAGCATTCCACATGTTATCTTTATCGTACTTAGTGAAATTATGCTTCTATGTAGCCTCTGTGTTGTTCATTAAAAGACAATAATCTGCCACATAAGTGAATTGGCAGCCGATAAGTCATTAGGTTCCTATAATATCCTATAAGTATTAAATTATGCCCTCGAAAGTGGTCTCACATCACAAGGCAAGTACAATGCAGTTCTTTATATCAGCTTCATGTTGCTAGACATGTTAGTATGGGTGGTCGTGGGGACAGCAGTATGTATGATTGAATTGAAAGTGCCTAAATTACAATGAGATACACCAAACTGTAGATTGCTGCTATAGGTAACAGTTTATCTGTTTTTTGAACATTATTGTACATTCACACCTGAACCTGGTATATTAAAAATTTGCCAAACTGTCAAAAATTTTGTGTTAAAGCAACACTCTACAAGACAACAGCAAACAGGGTTAGAATACACTCAACTGTAACACTAGTCTTTTTCTTCTACTCCGTCTGTTCCAAATTAATTGATAAAGTCATGTTTACATTTACATAATATGGTGAGACTGATGAGTAAAGGACATTTCAGCTCTCAACATGCACACACAGGTTTGTCTTTCTACTCACCATGTGTAAACCTTTGTCCAAGACACAAGATCAAACATGCAAAAGCCCCTCTGACTGACTCTCAGCAGTTTATTTTTCACATAAGTTTAAATAGCTAAATGTGCATGGTGCTATGTAAGAGTTGTAGAGACAGTATGATGTCCTATGTGTCACTGACCTGTCGGTGTTGTCCCGTGGAGCTCTAGCCCCTCCTGTTCGGGGCACAGCCTTTGAACTCTTGTTGGCAGTCATGATGGTGCACAAACTGCCCACTCACCTGATAAACAAACAAACATGTCAACATGTAAAATGTTAAAATCAAATTTTGGTCCTGATTTCTTTATTTAGTCTTACTATTGGCATTCAATTTGAAGCAATTTGAATCAATTAATAAAGGAACTGTTTCTGTTTAATAGAACTTGCATTGAAATATCACAAAAATATCAATAACGCAACATTCAACATTGTTATTAAAAAATGAATGTTTTTCAAATATTGAGAAGTCTTAAGTCATTAGATACAGCAATAAGTCTGATCCAGATGGCCGCCATATTTTACAGACAACAGACAGGAAACTAATGCGCTCAGTGTGAACTACTCATATTACAAGACAGGGTTCAACAGCTTGGCTCAATTTCTGCATTTTTAAGTGTTTGGCTTTAGACATTTTGCACAATAGTTCCCACTTGCACTATGGTCGTCAATCTCAAGACAAACAAAAGAATATATAATACTTTTAGCTTGATCTTGATCATGTGTCTTTGGGGAATAGACATGCAATCGACAAAACAACCATAGCCACAAATAATATAATTTTAGGACATACAGAAAAAGTAAAGTAATCCACTTGTAAAGACATCAAAAACAAATCCAGATCCCTACTTTAACAAATGCTATGTGAAATCACCTGTGCAAATATTGAATGGGCTTGGCACGAGTAGAAAAACTAACACAGCCAGATAGTCTGACAAAAGAGTTCTAGGTTAGTTAATGCTTAAATAGTCTTTTCAACATAAGACAACACAAAGAGCTTACTCCTTCCCCTCACTTATTATGTCAAGACTTTGAATGGGTGAGTGTACATAGGATCTATTTGAAGACTTTTTTCCTTGTATGTAACAATATTTTTTGTTTTCTTTTTTTTATCATGCACACATCGCAAACAACAAACAGAGACAAAATGTGTTGCTTCAACCTATAAAGAGTCCAAATCACATGCAAACTGGTGGCCAACAGCCCTGAAAATCATGTTATGAAATGAGTTGACCCTCACGGGAAGGTCAAATGCAGCTCTCTAGAGATCAGAGGTGGAAGATGGGAGGGTACTCATTGAACTAACTTGTTTACAGGAAGTTGTTGTATGAAAAATCCAGCCAACCAGCAGTGGAGCTGAGTCCAATATAGACAAATGAGGAAAGTGAGGGCATTCCTGCTGTCAGCTATTTCCTGTAGCCCTGGACGATGCTTAGATAGCCGCGCATGTGTTGCAGTTTATCATACACATAAAGATGGGGCTGTCAACTAATGGTGTCAATGTATTTTTGAAAAAAAGGATTGAGGAAACATAGCACAGGTTAAAATCTGGTCCAAAAATAAAAGAGAAATTCAGCCTAAGTAGCAGAAATATTGTAAAATGTCACCAGAAGCAAGCATTAATTTACTTAAAATTCAGACAACAAACCAAATATATACAAAAAACTTAGGTCCATAAATCCAACACAACATTTTTCATGGTATCAACACCCTTGGATAAATGACTTGGATGAGTAATGAAATGTATCAAATACATAATGTAGAAAATCAAACAACAATAGTAGTCAGGTCAAAAGCCAAGTTTGTTTGTATTCTCCTCTTATTATTTTCATTCTTGTGGTGTGAGAAAGCTCCAATCAAACAAATGGGTCAGAGAGGCCCAGGATGGACTCAGCAGTGTAAACATGAAGGCGTTAGCCAACTGACTTCCTGAGCTCTGATACAATCTCATCACCCAGAATCCCATGCTCATGTCAAAGAAAGCTCCTAAAGTACCTTCAGAGTGCATTCTGGCAAAGACCATGGACACTGTTTCTCCTGAGATCATGTCAGGCCCAAAGGCAAGCTAAAGGTCAGCAGAGAAAAGTCAACAGTGTTTAGTTAATGGAAGATGCTCTTTCAATCTACCAGTCAGGACAAGAGACTAACAAAGAGGCAGGGCATGACTTGAATATACCAACTACTAGTAGACAACGTAATCCAATTCAATCATTAACCTGTTAGAATTGTATAATTCAGGAGGCAATTTTTCATCCCGTAAGCTTCTCTTTGTTAGTTAATAGTTTATTGCCTGTATCAGTGAATCATGTCTGTACCAACATTGGTTAGTCTGTACCCAAGATTACTCATAAAGTACTGGTTGGATATACCTTCACAAATCCAAGGTAGTGTTTCAGTGTAGGTATTGCCTCACTATTGGTCTTGTGACTATCAGGTTGAAATTGTATTAACTAAGCATTGAAAGTCAATTTTTTTGTCAAATACAGAAATAATAATTAACGCCTCTATCGTCTAAAATTCTCATATTTGACATCTTGTTAGGTCAAAAACTTGACCAATCAAGCCAAAACAGGTTTCCTTTACTGTGATGTTTTTTCATTAATTGATAAAACATCGCAATGTGGCATATTTCCCAGCTGCATGAGATTTATGGTACAACAGTTGCTCCATTAAAATATGTGGCCAGGAACAGAGAGGCCTTTCTTTGTGCTGTCCTTGAGCGAGATGTGGTTAAAATGTAAGTCTTTTATCTTGACAGACCGTGTGTGTGTTTGTGTGTGTGTGCATGTGAGTGTGTGTGTGCATGTGAGTGTGTGAGAGTGTGTGTAAAAGAGAGAGATTCAATTAGGTTAAAATTTGTTCAAAGATGAATCCACCAGTCCTTGGCCTGTCAGAGTTGACAGATCATCTGATACACACAACCTCAACATTAGCTGGTATGAACTAATATTCGCTCTATCTGTCAGGCAGTAGTCTCATTCAAAATTTAAAGAGTCTTTTTACATGGTGAAAGAAGGAAAAGAGGGCAAATCTATTTCCTCTTTTCTCTCAAACTCTGATGGAGCAAATTCTGATTATTTAAAACTTTTTCTGCTGAGCAACCTGCCTCACATGATCAAAACAACCAAGGGCTGAAGGACACAGCCTCTGTAGATTTTCAACTTATTCCAGACACTGTAACTTAGTGGTTCACATGAAGGCAGAAGCAGCCCACACAGAAATACATGAGATTGTTTCAAATGAACAGTCCACAATGGACAAAGAGGAGAATGAGTCACATTATGGATGTCAATTTGACTGATTTATGATGACAACACAAGAACCTTTTTATTTTCGGATTACTGAAACTGCTACTGCT
>JAVQJW010265180.1:0-11631 GCA_036025195.1 Hypseleotris klunzingeri
ATTAACTGGTATGTTGACCATGTCTAGCTGTGAGTTGGGCCTAGTTTGTTTATAATGTTACCCTGTATCCTCACATTAAAATGGACAAGTAACAGGGAATAATTTGTAGTTATTTAATAGTATTGAGTTTATTTTAAAAGTTGTATTATGAGATGTATTCCTGCTCTATGACCTCTGCTGAGTGAGAGGTGAAGCATGTCCTCCATCCAGACCATTAGTCAGACACAATCGCACAGCTTCATAGCCGATTAGTCTGCTGTATTGGGACTTAGAGCTCTATTAATGTAATCCCTCTGTTTTAGTGTGGCCTGGGTTTAGGGGCTTACATGGTGCACGTCCACACACACATGCAATGGTACACACATTAAAATACAGGCATGCACGCACACATACAAGCTGTTTGTGTTATGGAGTTCACAATCAATGGATTAAGGTGAAATTTAGACTGTAGCTAAATTGACCCAGAAGCAACATTCTCTAAACATAGACCAAAACGTGCCCCTTTGATGCTTGATGTTTATTATGATATGATTGTGTCGATAATTTTGTTGTAATAATTGTATTTCATTTGCAGGGCTGATGAAATTGAGATGGTGATGACAGACCTGGAAAGAGCAAATCAGGTAACCTAACATATAAATAATTATATTTCTTGTTAACAACCTTTGGGATCTTTTGGACAAATGTTGATGATAATTAAAAAGAACTTTTAAAATACATTTGCAAGCATTGACTTAACAAAAAGGGGCTGCTGTTTATTTGACTTATTTATTTCACACCCCTGAAAGCCATCCAACTGAAATAAGCCTGTGGTGTGCTCTCTGCCCCCATGTTGTAAATATTCTTGTGGTATCTGTTAATGTCATTGTTGTTAACTTTCATTATTAGCCCAAGAGTATGATTTGTGGCTAAAGGGGTAGCATAGGCATGTAATGTTAATATTAGCCTAAAGGTTGGAGCTCAAACCTAATGCCACACACACACAAAGCATTCGCACATACAGCACTATTCACACTTCTGATTTGAGGTTTACACAGGATGACAACATGGCCCCCGGCTTAGTCCCAGACTTTTTGTACACTTTTATAAGGAGAAAATGGAAAACAGGGTTTTTCTTCCTGTGAGTAACAGTCCAACTCCCACCCTGTCAATAACTACTCACAGTATGGTAGCAATTACAACACAGTGGAATCAGCTCCCTGTAACTCCTAATGATGGCAACTTGGCACTGTTGTGTATGCATCTAAACACTGGTCGTTTGGGCATAAATATGAAGCTGTGGTGGGTAGCACTTTAGTTCTTAATGCAAATGTAAAACTACTGAAAACACAAATCTGTAATCAATCCATCCCACACATATAGTAATTCTTTGTTAGTAATAGTCAGAAACATTAGATTCTTTTTTTTTCACCCAGAGATCTGAGGTCTGAAAACACATTGTGAGCAATAGTGAAATGAAGTGATGTGGGTTTCCCTTCAACATTTTCTTATTGTGTTTGCAGCGGGCAGAGGCGGCTCAAAGGGAGGCGGAGTCACTCAAAGAGCAGCTGTCCTTGAGTAACCAATCTGAACCTCTCAAAAGCCCGGCCAAGGCCGACTCTGACATGGTAACGCATCCCACTGATTTACAGCTGGGCTAAACTCAAGCACTAATATGATGTGATATTTAGCTTGACCATTTAATGTCATCATCATGTCATCGTCATTATATACTTCTCATTAGCCTCACAGATTTAAATGATAAATTATAGATTTATTGGCTATTGTCAAGCGCTCGCTAATCTGGTTAATTAGTTATTTAGGTTGAGGAATGATGAATACTTATGTAAGCTTTATGTTTGGCAAACTTAAGACAACTTAGTAATGAATCAATTTTAAAAGGTAATGAATGGTATTTTGAAATTACCTATTGATGAATGGATGCTATGGGCTAATTTGGTAACTTTAATGAATTTCAGGAACAAACAACTGAGGTTTCATCCCACTCAAATCTGGAAGCAGAGCTCAGGGCCAAAGAAAGGGAGACTGCTCAGCTGGTGGAGGATGTCCAGAGACTGCAGGCCAGCCTGGCCAAACTCCGAGAGACCACCAGCTCCCAAATCACTGAGCTCGAGCAGCAGCTCAGCAGCAAGACTGCCATCCTAAAGGTACCCATACTACCTTACACCAGCCTTTTCATTGTGTCCATGCTTTGTTCAATGTGATTACATGTGTACCATTTATGAATGATTTATCTTGATTTATTTATAGGAACTGGAGGAGAAACTAGAGAAGCAGGCTGACTATGAGGAGGTGAAGAAGGAGTTGAGGTAAGATGTCTTTCTGCACACGTCTTGATATTGTAAATGTTCTAAATTAAACCTTGTCTGTGTGACACGTGACAGTGCATTCAAATTGTGGCTCTTTGTTTTTTTAAATGCACTTAATTTTGTTGGTTGTTTTTTTCAGTATCCTCAAGTCTATGGAATTTGGCTCTTCAGACTCTGCCCAGGTAACTGCAAACCAGACAAATACTAAGTCAGTGTAATGCTGTAGATAACTACTGCCAATGTTCTGTACTTACATTGTTATCATGCTTTCAGGACTCATCCAAACCATTAGAGGTACTGCTATTAGAACGGAACCGTAGTCTTCAGTCGGAGAGTGCTGCTTTGCGCATCGCCAACACTGAGCTCAGTGGTAAGTCATTGATACGTTCACAAGAAGAACACAATGCCACAGCCTGTACAGAAAAGAGGTACGACAGTTTAAAGAACACCACTTTGCGTACAATGGTATGTGCAGTTTTCCCTCTGAGAATACTTGATAATATATTGAACTGTGAATTTAAGTAGCAATATATAAAACAAATTCATCTTTTCTTTTGTCACAATACCACAAATTTGGTTCATTTTTTCTCTAATAATTTCTGAAATTAATGATAATAATGGTACAGTTAGGAAACACAAAAATGAGGACAGCCTATGCCCCTGAACCAGGACTCTTGCCCTCTGCAACACACTGTATGGGTTTGAAATGTCATGGCTTTAGGCTTGAATAGTTGAATAGCTTTGAATTGATTAACATTCACAGTAAAAAAGCTTACTGTCTTATCCTATCATGTAAGGTCTCAAATGGTATGCATTTGAATAGTATGCAATACATCTTTATTCAATGGTATTCTATATTCATCTTTGATAAGTGATTTAATGTTTAAATTAGAAAAAAAGAGAAGTTTGTGTATCTTTTATCTGTTTGTTGTAGCCTTTATATTTCTGATGACTCTATTATTATGTAAAGACTGAATGCAGTGCATCTGTATTGTAATTACAGCAAGTAAGAAGATCACTCACTGTCTGCATGTATGGACTTTGGGCACTTTTCTTTTATGTCCACTTTACTGTGAAAAAAACACCAGTGGGCCATACAAATCTACCTAATTGCACATTGTCAGTTGTGTTCCTTGTCCGTTCTTTCCTTCCAGGCTGTGGCTTACAAGAAAGGTTGAAATCACAAATGCATGGGCACTTTGTCTGGTGGGGTTGGCAAAAAAGGAATAAAGTTGGACTTGATTTAGATAACTTTTCTACATTTGTATTTTTTCTTTCTATTTTTGGAATCCCTTTTTTGTTGACTCCCCCGTAATGCATGGTGTGTTTGACCTTTCTTGTAGGGTCAGCTGGGGGAAAAGGGACAGAAGAGTCTTTGCCAAAGGAGGAGAACACGTCCAGCGACCAGTCTTCATCGTCCCCTCCTCCCCCTCTCTCTCTCCCCTCTTCCTCGCTGCTGCCCCTCTCTCGCACTCATACAGACACCCTCAACACTGCCACTTCCGCCACCAGCGAATCACACGCGTTCACTCCTACAGGCATTGGACAGGACTTCTACTCGCCTGTGTTTCCTCTGGTGGGTGGCAAGATGGCTTTGAACTCCCTTATCCAGAGGCAGCTGCTCCAGACCTTCTACTCTAAAGCCCTGCAGGAGTCGTCTGGCATCCCCAGTGGGGCACTACTGTTCACCCCTTTCACTCCAACTCTCAGCTCCATCCCTACCTCCACACCTGGATCTGGCTCTGCAGCTATTCCCCTGGCGGCCAGCAGCCCCCAGCCTCCGCCGGCCAGCCCAGACATGGCTCCTGTGAATGGGAGCAGCACTGCCGGCAGCGCCCCCTCCCCGTCTCCCAGTCACTCAGACGCCACCACCGGAAGTATCCTGGATGGCGAGGACATGGACACGGCCGAGATCGCCCGACAGGTGAAAGAGCAGCTGATCAAGCACAACATTGGCCAGCGCGTGTTTGGCCACTATGTGTTGGGCCTGTCCCAGGGCTCAGTCAGCGAGATATTGGCCAGACCAAAGCCATGGAATAAACTAACCATCCGGGGGAAGGAGCCCTTCCACAAGATGAGACAGTTCCTCGCTGATGAGCAGAACATCCTCGCCCTGCGCAGCATCCAGGGACGACAAAGAGGTGAGTGAGTTTGTGTCTGTGTGTGCTGTAGAGAGTGCGTGTGTGTCTTGTGTGTACGTTAAACTCTGTACTGAGCCATTGATTAGCTTGTCAATATGGACTAGCTTTTTATTTTTCTTTCTCTGTCCTAACTCCCATCCTGTGCCACACCTGTGTGTTTAGAGCGGGTTCCTAGTCACACACAGATCCCCAGAGCCTTTCCAAGCTATCGTAGTCAATACAGAAACCTTTCACACATCAATAATATTGATTGTTGGAAACTAGGAGGAAGGCAGGGGTACTGTTAACTACGGAGAGATTCGATTAGCCCTGGCCTGCTTTTGTTAACGCATCAAGACATTTCTGATTGAAGGTTGTCCAACAAGTACAAAAAATAACTGCATTCAATAGAGAGTAGTGAGGAAGAAAGTCTGCAGTTAATGCCTTCCTTTTTTTTGTCATACCATTGCACATGTCTGTGTAGTACTGAGACAACAGACTGTGAAGTAATCTCTTTGTGGCCCAGTAATGTGCACTGGATGGAAGTATCCACACATTTTATATATTTAAAATGCATCATAGGGTACCATATAGTGTAGTTCTTCAAAGACAACACACAATTGTAACATAGTGTGTGATATATATTGTTTTTAACAGAGGGCTCAGGCCAGCCCCAGCTTAGCCGAGTGTTTCAGGATGTCCCGAAGCGGAGAGCCCTCTCCGATACAGCTTCACACGCAGGTCTGTCCCCTCACACAGAGATTGTAGCACGTTGTCTGTGTGGCATGTTTGTGCTGGGGTGAACTGTTTCTATGCTGTGTGCGAGTGGGCCTGTGTATGTGTCTTAATAATTTACTGGCTAGTTCAAAAGTGTCTTATAGGTAACAACAAGATTCCAAAACGTGTAAGAGATTTAAGAGTCCAGCATGTGAATCTAGGGCTTTTTTACTGATTTTACTGTTTTTTTATGTGGAGCATTTACCGTACAAAGCCTGTAGCTCGTGTGCATGTTTGAGCTGCAAAGTGATCAAATATGATGACAATCCCTCCAGTTCCTCCAGTTACTTTGAAGCTCAGTGGTGGGAATGTAGTTTTTGTGCTGTGCTATAGTGTAATTGTACATACTCTCCAACATTGTACTGTGCTCTTTTTACTTACTCTGTATCTATTTTTTTTCCTAACAGGATTTTTAATCTCTTCCCAACCTGGCTTTCTGTATTCCCAGGTAACATCACAGCTCGTGTTCGTACCCCAGAGGCAGGTTCAGATGAGGCGATCAAGTCCATTCTGGAGCAGGCCAAACGAGAACTGCAGGTGCAGAAAGCTGGTGAGTTGCAGTTTTCATTTCCAGAGCACAGCATGAAGGTGATACATTATGGCTGTGTTTTTGTATGGATTTCTCATGCTGGTGCCTTCTCTATCTTCTACAGACTTGTCCCACACTCACACCTCATATACAGGACTGAAGGGAGGGGGTGGAGGTGGAGGAGGAGGCGGCAGTGGCTCAGACGAGGCGATTCGGTCCATCCTGGAGCAGGCCCGCAGAGAGATGGAGGCCCAGCAGGCAGCATTAGAGCCCATTCTCAAAGCATCGTCTTCCTCTGCTCTGTCCCATCTGAGCGCCCCCCTCCCGCCTTACAACCCCCTCGCACTGTCCCTCAAGAAGCCTTCCAGCTCCATCTTGTCTTCACCGTCCTCCCCATCCCCAATCCTAGACTTCAGCTCGAGCTCAAAAAGAGAGGGAAAGTCTTCTTCCGGGATTGACGTGTCTACCGATGGAACTCTCCGGCTGGGAAGAGGCTCTGATGGGACGTCCCGTTCTGGAAATGCTGGAGGAGTGGGATACTGGAGAGAGCAGTGGTGGAGCAACATGAACACAGACCCCCGAAGAACAGCATCAGGGGAGGAGAACCACAACCTGGAAGACTCCAAAGAGGTGAGGAATGTGCACTTAGATATATAGTTTAACAACAGCTGGACTATCACTTAACATAACTCTGTGTCTGTGTATTTATTTTTACTGTGATGAAGTTATATGTCTGACTCTTTCTCTTCTGTGACTCAGGGAATTCTGAGTGACAGCCTGTCTCGAAACAAATCCTGGAACAAGTTGAACCAGAGGAGAGCTGAGCCATACCTCCGCATGCAACCGTGGCTCAATGGAGACCAAGGACAGAATTCACAGATACAGCAAGCTTCAAACCAAGGTATACACCTCACACACAAAGTGTGTTGTTACTCTATATATGAAGCATTTGTACTAAAGGGAAGAGCCTGATTAGAGCTGATAGCGAGTTGTTTCTGTCACCCTGTCACTCACCCCACATACCCCCTGTTCGACAAGCACCCACCCCACCCAGCATTCCTCCTTCTCTTCCCACCATCCCCCATCCCCAGTGCTGTGGCAGTGTCAGCCAGCAAGCTGCTGGTTTGTCATGTCATAGACAAGTTAGTGTTGCAGCGCCAGATGGCAGCTCGGTGTGTGTGTGCGTGCCTCTCTTTCTCTCTGGGGGTGTAAACAGCAGCTAATGTACACTGACAGCTCCTCATGACTGCTCTCTTCCAGCCTGCTGAGCTGCACAGCAGTACTACACAGACACAGACAGCAAGATGAAGGAATAGGACAAGGAAGCCAAAAAAAGCTTCAAACCGAAAACTTAAGCACCTTTGCTGTTTGTTTAACAAGAATTAAATTAGCTGATGTAGTATGACTGAACTTCCTCCCCAGCTCAGCAGGGGTGGAGATGAAACTTGCCGTACAAACAGACAAACATGTTTTGAACCTCATCTGCTCTTATTAAACAGAGGGCACTCCCAAAACATCAGCTAGCTGCAGTCCTGCTCCCGAGTCGCCCCTGAGCTCAGCTGAAGAGTCTGTAAATGGACTGGCAGGAGACCCTCTCACTTCACAGTCGTCCAGTGGGAAGGCCCTGTCCGAGGACCCTTCTGGAGGAGAGTCTCAGCCCGGCACTCCTCTGCCCATCCCTGGTCACTCAGGTCTGAGCATACAGGAGATGGTTGCAATGTCCCCTGAACTTGATACATATGCCATCACCAAGAAGGTTAAAGAGGTTCTGACAGATAACAACCTTGGTAAGTCTCAGTGTATGTTGCTAGTTTGCGTTTTGGTAGTGTTCAGCCACATCTTTATTTTATTTCATTCTTGTATTTAGGCCAACGTCTATTTGGGGAGACTATACTGGGCCTTACTCAGGGTTCAGTCTCAGACCTGCTGGCCAGGCCCAAACCATGGCACAAACTCAGTCTAAAGGGCAGGGAGCCCTTTGTCCGCATGCAGCTGTGGCTCCAAGACCCTCACAGTGTGGAGAAGCTCATGGACATGAAACGCCTGGAGAAGAAAGGTGTGTAGTAAACCTACACTGACTGTACTGTATCAATACTACGTATGATGAAACAGGTTTTTGTACTATACATTTACATCAATCCAAACTCAGCTTTTGAAAAACAAATGCACATCTGCACAACCTCCTTTGTGCAGGACAGCAGAGCATGTTGTGCAGATCACAGTCGTCTTGGTGTGGTGTCAGTACTGATCAGGTCTACAGACATCACATACAGTATTAGATGTGACAGCCAGGGGACTGCCGGGGGGCTGCTTACTCAGTCATCAGCACTCCTCTTCATCATCAGCATCATCATAATTATCTATGTCTATATGCTTGTTTTTATCTGTTAGCCCATAGCCCTGTTTATCACTCTAAATTTGTATTATGAGCCCAATCAACCAGGAGGTCAGATCTGCCACAGATTCACCTACTTTGCCCCATACTTCCCATTTTGTAGATTTCATTTCAGGGTTTAAATTGTCAATAAACATTAGGAATGAGTTACTGAAATGTAATATTTAACTAACGTCATTCTATTGAATTTAGCAGTAATAGTTTCAGTACATTTGTAGCTGTTTACTGAGTCCCAAATAATCTGTCCAAAAAGCAATGAGCATTTAGCATTGGCAAGTAAAAAGCCCAGAGGAAAGGCATGAACCTATTCAAGGACTAACTATATTTGACCCTTCACCCTTGTGGTTGATGCCTGAAGGCAGTGCGCTAGTTTTAGAGTCATCTAACCTTGCTCAAAGGGCCTATACCCCGAAAGACTTGGATATCCAGCAGCACATTGGGGTTAAAAATGTCAACCTCATGTGAAGCTGCCATGAGCTGCTCTTTTTCAGCCTCTGATGGCTGCAGTTGATGCCACTTTATTTGTTCTTCTTGTCTTCTTGTAAGTGAAAGAGGTGATTCCATTGTTTAATTTCATGAGAAGGAGTGTAGCACCACCTAGTGGTTATTTGTGAGTGTTTTCAGTTGTCTGTTCTAATATGCTGTTTTTGGTATGTTTTGCACAGCTTACATGAAGAGGAGGCTGAGTTCCTTGAGTGATGGGCATTCGGTGGATGCAGGTTTAGTTGGGACAGATTATGTCTCTGGCTCCCAGAGCCCCGGACAGCAGCAGCTAAAAAAGCCCCGGGTGGTGCTGGGCCCTGAAGAAAAAGAGGCACTGAAAAAGGCCTACCAGCAGAAACCCTACCCCTCACCCAAAACCATCGAGGAGCTGGCATCCCAGCTCAACCTGAAAACCAGTACTGTTATCAACTGGTTTCATAACTACAGGTAACTCTCAATTTATGTAAATAGTATATGATGATTTTTTTCTGTTGACATTTAAATGTGATTTTAGTTTGTATATATATAATCCTATAAGAATTCTGCTGTTACACTAATTAAGATCTAGAATTTAAAGCATAGAACTTTTGAAATTATCATTTTGATATGATGAATTTGATTTTGAAAGTAATGGGCCTAAACCTATTTTTTTCTCAGGTCACGTATTCGACGAGAACTCTTCATAGAGGAGATCCAGGCAGCTGGAGGGGTAGGGCCAGGCAGTGATGGGGGCTCTCCATCCCTTCGAGGATCCAAATCAGGAGAGGGGGACAGCTGTGACGGGACAGAGTCAGAGGGCACCGGCCTAGGCCTGGAGGATCACAGAGGGTGTAAAGACCAGGACATGGAGGACTCTGAAGCAGGGGCCTCCAATAACTCCCCTGGCCCAGAAGACTGCAGCACCCCGGGGCTAGGCTCCAGCTGTGGACAGGGAGGACTGGGTCTCTTCAGCCTCTCAGAAGCTCCCAGTAGCTCTGCTCCAAGTACAAACATCCCAGTCTCAGGCCCAGCCAGAAACCCCAGGGACAACAATCTGCGCAAGAAGAAAGCAGCCAATCTCAATAACATCATCCACAGGCTAGAGAAGGCCGCTAGCAAAGAAGATCCCTCAGAATGGGAGTTTTAGCTCCTTCTCATCCTCGACTCATAACCTCACAACCTCCTGCTCTGGTCCAGTCGGAGAGTGGACACAGCCAAAGTCAAGCTCAGCAGCCATTTTTATTATATAAAGCTTTCCCAAAAAAGGAAAGAAACAAAGAGTGGTTGGCAAAACCCGTAAAGAAGATTTACTGAATTACTAGAAGAACAAAATATGAGAACTTAAGTGGCTCTCCTTTTTTTTTTTTTTTTTTTTTTAACTGAGTTTTGCTTTTTTTTTACTCAGAAAAGCACTTAGCCGTCCTGCTGGCCTCTGGCCCTGCTGTACCTCCCTATCACCAGCCACTGGTGCACCAGACAGTTGGACCTACGCTGGGGTCTGACCCACAGCTAGGCTCCTGACCTGGACTTTGTAAAACAGGCTTGGCCTGACACAGCAGCTGTCGCAGTGATAGACACTGATAGATGATAGATAGAGACAGGAACTCTCTTACAAGAACTCTGACTTTCTTAAAGGAGATTTTTCCGCTCTTCTTCTCACCTCCCAAGTGTCCACAGACCTCCCCTCACTCAGTGAGACGCCTCATTTTCACACTGTAGAGTGACTGTTACAAACCCTTTGCCTTTTTCACTCACTGCGTGCGTGTGTTTTTGTATGAGAGGGTTATGTCAGTGTGCACCTGTGTGTTCACAGACCCACTGTAGTGGGTGTGGTCTCCAAGGCAGCAGTTTTTGTTCACACCAACACTCTTAGAGGGTGTGGATGACCCACCGTCTGAGCTGCCATGGTTACTGATGTTAAAAAATGAACTTTGACCTGTTATGACCCATTTCCTGTCCTCCTGAGCCATGTAATGGCCAAAAGGATGTCCATGTCCTCACAAACATGCACTCATCTGAAGAGGAAGGAAAGAAGGAACTCTCTTTTTGCCTTCTTTTAACTCTTCTTTAAGGATGAAGGATGATCTCTTTTTTAATTATTGCAATTTGGTTGCCAATAAGAGATTGCACAGTCTGTTGACTCTAAAGAGTACAAAATAGGGAATTTTAGGGAGCATTTTTAATTATTACAAAACAAATAAAACAGAACATATGATAATAACATATTACAGAAAAAGCAAATTAATTAGTTAATCTTGTTTAAACAGTTCAATAATTTACATAGTACTGTAGCTGATACTACAAGTTGTTTTTTGGTCGCGTTTGTCACACATCCAGCACTGCACTTGCTGTGTGTGTGCACTATCAACAAAGTTACTCTTCACAACACACATTTTATAGGCCAAATCAGGAAAAGTGTGTGTATGTCTGCGTCTGTTGTTGATGACTGCATGTAAGTTTGGGGTGGGGTCAATTCACAATGAAAATCAAATAATGAAATTGACTGAAAAAATGGGTTTGCAAACACGCTGTAATGTACTCAACTACTCTGTTATAAACTGAAATGACCCCGACCCTTGAGTGAGCAGTAACCACTTTCCTCCAGTCTATCCTGTATCCAGGGATCTGAATCTTTTTGCATTGAATTCTACTGTATACACTACAAATTCTAAGGCATATCACCTCCTCCCTGTCCCACACAAGCCCTCAGTGCCTGTCAGCCCACTGCCTCCCCTTTGTGTGTGCGAGTTTGTGTGCACGCATGCCAGTACACGCATGTTTGTGAGTACATGCGTGTCCTTAAAGTGTGTGCGATTGATGAGTGTTCAGTGTTTTATAATGAGTGGGGTCATATTTCGTATCTACTTGCACACACTACTAGTGCACAACTGACACCCTTCTTTAAGCTGTTTGATGCGTTACCATTACATTAATCTTCTCACAAAGTAGTGGAATACTATGATTTACTGTAGTTTTTGGTTTTTATTGCTATTTTGCATTTATAGTTTGGTTTTATTCTGCTTATTTATAGGTGCTGTA
>JAVQJW010266451.1:0-13244 GCA_036025195.1 Hypseleotris klunzingeri
TCATCATTCACAACTCAAGTGCAATTAAAGACAAGCAGCAATATGCCCAACTGTTCTTTCAAAATGTGCTAACTGCCAAACCCTGATGCACTGTTGAAATACAGAGGACCGTATTGAGAGATCAAATCAACAGAAAAACCTAGAGACAGGACTAACTTTATAATCTATCAAACACTCTCCATTCCTTTAAGGGTGGCATGTCTCATCCTGCTCACAGCACAGTCTGTAAGGCACCGTTATCTAAACCCAAATCTTACCATCATCAACAAAGATATGAAGCATCTCCTCATGTGGAAACAGATTTATGTCTCAATTTTCTCATTATTATTTTCAGATTTCAATCTTTAAAAGAAACAGGCCTTTATTCCTACACTTATAAGTAGGTATAGCCACAGCTACATGACAGCACATGTTCAAACACACCTTTGTAGTGGTGTCGCAGGTGCTGGTGAACAGAGAATCGCAGGCTCCTTGGCTCTTGGCTGTGTTAATGCCAGTGCTGCACATAGTATCCTCCAGGACGGACAAACAGCACTGTTTCCTCACAATCCTGCAAAACAACAGGACACACAATACAACAACATAGTTTTATTACAATGAATTCCACTGACTCAGTCCTGGCTGCAGGCTATTTAGACATTACAAGAATATGCATCTAATTACAAATTTGGAGAACTCCGGAGACAGTCCAATATTATACAGTAATGTGTATTTAATATGGTACAGTTTAACCTGTTTATTCATGTATTTCTGTTCCTGTATTTTAATTTATATCAAAGTGGGGAAGGGGCAGAGGCTGGCAGAGATGGAAAGTAGGACAGTGATGTAATAATGCTCACAATTACTTTGAGAAGAATGTTATGCTATATTTGAATTATTTTTGGAAGTCATCCATTTACCACAGATCTCTTTTTATACAGTGTCTATGGGGTGACGGGTACTAGAAAATACTATTTTGAAGAAAAATTAGGTTTAAGTCAGAATGAACAGACCAAATAAACTGTATGTTTAAACTTGCAGTCTACTGCTGTGGATAGGAGTAACTGCCTGGTCTGGATCTGTGTGATTTTATGAGACATAAACCTAAAACGTCAGCAGTCTCTCTTCTCCCATTTCCAACGAAGCTCTTTATCAACACTTACCAGAACCTTATGCTGCTCTCATACGTAAGTCTGAGATCCACGTCAGGCACACACCTCCTCGACACATCCTTTTAAGGGCAGACTCACGCTCCTGTTTTTCTTTCTCTGCTCACTTTTACTTTCCCCTTTGGTTTCTGAAGTAATCATTGAGATTTCCTGTTATTGGCCTCTCTATCCTCCCTCTATGTCGCAGTTCACCTCTGAGGTATTTCCTGGGTTTGGAGACAGCCTCTCTTCTGACCCCCACTAACCAATCTTCCCCCAAAAACCTGCCCTCTCCCTCTCACTATATAATTTAGACAAATTTGGGATCGACTACGGTGGCTCTGGTGAATGTGTTTGCCATCAGCAGCTTGCTCTGGGTTATATAGGTCTGAACCGGTGGCACTTCACCTTCTAGGGTTACCACCAGGCCATCATTATCCCATTATTATTAGGGTTTCCTACTTTCATATGAAGTGAATAATGTAGCTGGGGGTTTAGGGGAGTCAGGAAAAGCAATCCAAAAATACAAGCTTGTTCTCTTCTAAGGATACAGCTTGTGTACATAAAGTGATGTTATAAAGTGACAAAAGGTGCAGTAGTTGATGAGATGTGAATCTGAGTGAGCCTTTAGTGAGTGTTTGAACTTTAAGCCTCTCTGGTACAGACCGGTGTTTACAGTTTACTGGAGGCAGGTTTGGGTGACGGCTGTTGCTTACATGCATGTGTCTGAGTCTGACATCAGAGGGAGAGAGGAGCAGTCATCATTGTCTTTACCATGCTTCTGACCGTCCAGACAGCAGTCCTCAATCGAGATCTGTTTGGCTCCTACAAAGAGAGGCAAACAATGCAAAGCACAGTTTTTACAAGTGCTAACAGGGGATTATATCACTGTTTGTACCAAATTTAAAACATTAACACTGTATATTTTGTATCTTAATTTGTAGACGTGCTTTGAATCCACTAGTTCTCTTTAAAAAGACCAATTCATACATTTCTCCAAGACCATTTGAAGATTCTGTATAAACATGCATCTCAAACATTGCAGCACTGTGTACATGTCCTGCCTCCATCATGTAATGTGTACATAATTGAGGGAACACTCCTTGTACAATTTGTTTCAATTATTCTTGGCTTTATTCGTTATTTGTTTTGTATATACTGAACATATTACTGTTTTATCTTGTCTGTTGTAGTTTGCCAGAGGTAAGTTGCCTAATCTCTTGATTGGTTGGGAACCAAACATTTAAATCTGTCTGGCAATTTGAGCTTCCTGGAGTTATTTGGAGATCAGATGAGATGAGATGTGTTGTTGCATACACAAAAAAGACTCTTTTACTGGAGCACAAACAACTGCTGCTGTACATTTATTACAGTAAACAACAGTGTATTTAACCCTGTAAATATGCTCACCTTCCGATTAATACAGTTAATAAATATGAGCCTAGGGCTGGTCCTTGCAGGTTAGCTGCTGACTTTCTTTTTCATTGTGATATACATTTAACCATATAATTTCTCATTTTCAGACTTGTCTGAAAGGGTGTAATTTTCAGACATGTATTTGAAGAGGACAAGTGTATGGAATATAAGTCTATTTCTTTAAAATGCAACAAATATTCCATATAAAAAGTGACAGCTTTTACTGCTCCAAAACTATTTGTTGATATTCAAGTGTTTGTAGGTTTCTGAACTATAACAATGTAAAGGGAGTCAGCCATTATCTTCATAAAAATGAAAACAATTGCAAAAGTGGCAGCTACTGGTAAATGAAGTATGATTAACCAGGCAAGAAGCCGAGACAATGAAGTAGACAGCCACACTGACTCACTACTGACTCTGGACGCCTGCCACATCTCAGGATCCTCTGGTGCAATAAACAGCAGGATGAAATGAGATGGTATTTTAAAAGCTTTTCACATGGACCTAACAAAAAGCACTCCAAGTCTCTACCTTTCATGAACTTTGGAGCCACAGCTCTAAAACTACCTCAGTGGGTGGTGTACAATGTGGCCATGTCACTAATAACTTACAAGTGGCAATAAGTCAGCCAATACAATAATTTAAAACTGCAGGTCACTATCACCTTGCAGACAGAACGAGAGGACTGCAGATTCCAGCAGAAGCTTTATTCAAATCTATCCCTATCCAGAG
Organism: Hypseleotris klunzingeri; assembly: GCA_036025195.1. Taxonomy (NCBI): domain Eukaryota; kingdom Metazoa; phylum Chordata; class Actinopteri; order Gobiiformes; family Eleotridae; genus Hypseleotris; species Hypseleotris klunzingeri. The sequence continues at coordinate 3,276 of JAVQJW010266451.1, forward strand.
GCTCATAAACATGTTGTAAATGACACATGGATGTCACACACTGTAGATGAATTATCTTCACAGTAGCTGTGATGATAACTACTATAACTCTGTGAGTCAGACAACACCACTGTCTGCTGAGGGAGCAGACGTATCCAAAAGCATGTGGTCCAATTTGATCAAAATAGGCAAACCAGTTTGCCACAGTCATCCATCTCATTGTCTCATTGATGCATTGTCTGTCTGGATAAAGCTGATTTCCATCTTGGATAGCTGAGCTGGTTGAGAGGGCCATTGTGTCTTGGCAGGGAAGCACACGGCTTGCCTGCGTCTAGACGCCTCATGTAAACAAGTCTTAATGAGCCCAGCAGTGGAGCTGTGCCGAGACAAAGTAGTTGGCCTCAACCAGACATCGCAAAAGACTAAGCATCATCTCTGTGGACTGCACTGAGCAGTTTGTGTATTTTTACACCACGTCTCTTAATGTCTTGCAATATCAAACTAAATGTTGTGAACTTTTTACTGTATGCACAAAACTACTTTTAATTTTAGTATGATCTGACACTGGGCACTGTCTGCTTCTGCTCAATCTGTGGGTGCTGATTGTGACTTCTCATGAACGTGACAGCTGAGGAGCGGTCGTGCTGATTGAAAAATTGTGCCATGCGTGACCAGCATCACAGTGACCCTGCTGTGGTCGCTCAAGTATAAATCACACCCTAGTGTTCAGATCTCCTGCAGAAGGACACTGCTGCATACCAGGAGAGCTGGCCTTTGACTCACAAACTACATAGTGAACTCGAAGGACTCACAGGACTTCTCCTGACCATGGCAGTTGCCATTCCCAATCATAGTAGACATATGACATAAGTTATCCATAATAATAAAATGTCCATATATATAGTCTAATAAGAAAAATGGCAAAAAATAAATAAAACTAAATACCAGCAGACAATACAGCTTATTAGACAAATTTCATTAATTTTCCATTCATTTAAGTTCAGTCAAACCAGTAAAGTAAACCAGTAGAGTAGGGCCTACACTTGCTGTCTATGTGAGCTAATATCACATGCCCAAACTAGTCCTACAGTATGACATCCCTTCTCTAGGTCAGTCTCTTTGTATATTATCGTCTTAAGATGCACTGTATTTAGCTCAGTGCTAAAATTAACATTGTGTTAGGCACACAAGGTAACCTGAACAGTTATTACATGTGCGTAATTACGGAGAGAGTGGGCAGTGTGGGGCACAAGCAGGTAACTTACCTTGTGTGAGGATGACTCCGAAGAAGGAGCAGAGCAGCACAGCTCGCGGACCCATTGTAGATATTCTTAACTTAGGTAAAAAGAAAATGAAGGGTATTTCTGCCGTGTTCGTGACAGTGCAGGTTGCAGGGTGCACAGTGGCGCCGCTATAACAGTCTCCAGGAGTGTGAGACGAGGAGTGGATGTGATGGAGTTGAGCGAGGCGCGGTTTGAGCGTGACTGCGGCGCGAGCGAGCGCCTCATTAAGGCACCAGAGGGGGCGGGCTGGGGCCCCACCACTCACCCATTACTGCACTAACCAGGTTCCAGCATCGTGCATTTTGATTACTGACATGCACTGTACTAATTCAATGTTTTTATATTTTATTTTTTTCATGTGTTTATAATTAAAACATTTACCATGTAAATACTTCAGTGCCGTATCATTAAGGAGCCGCATTTAAAGTCTACTAAATGAGCCCCCCCAAAATGTAGCTCTGTCAGTAAGTTTATATTTACCTCTGTCAAGGTGGTAATGTTTTCAGTTGGATTGGTCCATCCCTCTGTCTGCCTTAAGCGACTAAAAAACGACTGGACCGATTTGGGTGAAATTTTCAGGGAAGGTTAGAAATGATACAAGGAACAATTGATTTTGTAAGTAATCTGAAAGATGGTCTGGATCCAGGATTTTTTTAGCTCATTTGACATAGGTCTTAAACACAAGCATAGGTCTTCTAGCTTAAAATGAGCTAGAAGAAATATTGCCTGATGCTACACCCTTGGGTTTCTTGAATTAGAAAGATAGAATCCTGTACATTTGTTGAGGCACTGAACTATTCAAACCAACTGGCCCAGCCTTTTCTCACTAGTGTTGCATGCTTTTTAACTAACAGCTACTGTGTGTACAGGTTGAGCACGCACAGCACACATGGAAACTGTCTTCTCATCAGTGACAAAATGGTCCTTTTCTGGCTGTGACTAATGAGTGGACTGATTATTTCACATCTGGAGTTGGTTTGTGGGTAAATTACGTTCTGGCTATGCACAGAATGTACATACACTTATAATGGTATTTCTCCTATAAATAATCATCTTTATATTGATATACAGTACTGAGCCACACATAGAACTACACTTTATTGGGCCAGCTGGTCTGAATGGAAATACAGAAGCAAGATTATTTAAGGTTAATATAATGAAGATATCATTGTGCAATATAAAAGAGTTGTAATAATTTCACCTATATTCAAAAGTCAGGGATGCCACAGACTCACATGTGCATACAGTAGGCAGACACCCTACACACACACACAGACACACACACATGCACCAGACTTACCAAAATTGGCGAGAAGGAGATGAATAATTGCTAGACTGTATTATAAATAAAATGTACCCATGTGAGCCAGCCCTCTGCAAATTCAATCAGTCTACTGCTCTGGGCACAGTGACAGCGAGAGGTTAAATGATTGTCTAATCAAAGCCATATGTCTGCACTAGTCTTCACCATACACTGATATCACACACAGACATACTGAACTGGAGAGCTGACAATGGGGGCAATAAAACAGTAAGTGCACCGTAAACATTGCTTTATGATAAGCCAAATCTCTCTGATAGACTCTGTACACTGGGCCATTATCAGTATTGTGTTTGTGTGTTCATGTGTTAAGATAAATATACAGGTGTGCAAATGTTTTAGCTTTCTCACTATTTCTTCAGTAGCATAGACACCTAACATCCCAATCCCAGAGAGCAAAGTTATCTACTTGAAAGCACTTACTTCATCTCTTAGCTATTCCAGAAACAGAATTATTTAGGGGCTGCTCATGCCAACTGATTTAAAAGTTATGTACAACCCCAGATATGTTTGGGGTAAAGTGGCAGATAAAGTATTGTGGGGATTCCCGTCTACGTCTGTTATCATCAGAGCCCCTAATCTGTTTGTTCTGCTGTTTATGCTTGAGTGATGGGTAAACAATCATGCAGGTCGTCATAGATAAAGAAACCAATCCAGAAAAATAACAGGTATGTTGACTGCTGTAACTCTAATGTGTTGAAAATTAATGACCTCCAGCAGGAAAAGCTCTTGATAAAAATGGCATTAGTTTAAGCCAAGTCACAGTGAAACAGGGATAATCTTGTTGAGGGTTTAATACAGTTTCTTTGAAGCTGAACAAAGCTTGTCTCGCCAAATTTGTGTTAATCAGTAAAGGGCCACAACACAGTTTGAGCCTGCCCTCTGGGGCCCGCAGACTCCCAGCAGTGGCTCCACAACTGTGGCTGTGTCAGCAGCCTGTAATGAGAGGACAATTAACTGCATTTGGTGGATGTAACTTTCACACATAATTATGCTATTGTATGCTTGTTCATCTGGCTGTATAATAACACATTGCCCAATTTACAGTTAAACAATAAACCTGCAAAAAATTGATGCAAAACATAGCTACGTTGTGTCAAGAGAGAGACAATATGAAAATGTTTTGGAATAAAATATTCTCTTACAGCTTGTTTATATCAGTATGAAGAAGTTGGCAACAAGTGAGCATATCATAAGAAGCACTGTATCTAAGCCCACTACAGCTGAAACCAAAACACCCTGTGCTAGACTAAACCAGATGGAGGACACGATATTGTCAACAAACTGACACGTGGTCTGTGCGAAAACTATCTATCTTGAATAAATGCCCCAGGTATATACAGTATATAAAAAATACACCACTGTGAGTGGAGACTGCTTTGCTTCTATTGCCTCTATGGTTTGTTTATGAGCATTTGTTGACGGTCCCTAAGATTTTTCTTTTTTTTTTTTTACGGTCCCTAAGTGGTTTGTCGCGCATGTGTTTTGCTCTTCCTGAAGAGACGTCGCTGACGTCGTCGTCATGGAGACGACAAACAGAACCCAAGAGAGAACACAAAAGCCTGAGCTCAGGACAGACCTGAAATTATAAAGGACATTTCAGAGGTAAGAGGGAAAACTAGTTTCTTTACCTTTAATCAAAAGGGTACAGTGTCCTTCACAATTTCTTGTTAAATTTGGTTTATTGATAATGGGTATGCATAGATTACTTTTTTATCTTTATTATCACAAAGTTTTTGGGTGGACAGACCTTCTTTTTCTTTTTTTCATTAGGGTAAAACATGTCCCTTTATATAAAGATTGCACTCACCATTAACTTGTTTTACATTGTGCAGCCATGCCGCGAGAGAAAAAGAGCAGAGGTAAAGTGTTGAAGTCAGAGGAGGACAGGCCTCTGTATCTGCAGCAAAGAGCTCAAGCTGAAGCAGAGCTGGCCCGCAAGAAAGAGGAGATACTCACACATTTCCTCAGGGTAAAAATGCACTTATTTTTATGTTCATTCATCTTATTCATAATCAGCATATAACAACTCTCTGTAACTAGGGAATAAAATGACCATATAATGTATTTTAACAGGACAAACTTGAGGACGATGAGAAAAATACAGCACTGAATTTGCAGAAGCTAAATGACAGCTGGAGGTCTATTCTGCGTCAGAGTAAGTCTACTGAGCTGAAGAAGGACATAGATGTGTTGAAGCAGACATTTGAGAGACAGCTGGACGGACTGGACAGCATCATCAAGGTCAGCACTTTAATGGTCATGTGTGCTAGTGTTTTCTTCTAATTTAGTTTATCTATATATTTAGCTATATATTTTCTCAGGTGTATGCAAATAGATGAAACAATGGCTTATTTTTAGTAATTACAACTGGCCAAAAATTATGAATCAAGTCAAGAAATAAACTCAACAATCCTAAGCTATCCCTGCATTTGTATTTTTGTCCATGTCTTTCTGTAGCACCTGGAGAAGAATGTAGAGGAGGCAGAGACTCAGTCGGACCAGGTGCACCGCTCTCACCACATGCACGTCCAGCAGCTGTTGGATCTGCAGAGCAAACGCATGGGCTACCTGGAGGAGCAATGGGAGAGCACTGTGGAGACAATCATGGAGGAATACACCACTGAACGGTCAATAAAACAATAATACATGTACATTCATCTTTCAATCGCAAACATTATTATTTAAATGGCCCTAAACATATAATAATGTAGCCAGTGCAAATCTTCAATATGAACTGCAGTGCAATCCATTTAAATAAAAGTCATGTCACCATCTACCGCTTATCTGGGACTGAAAAATGTTAGTAACAGAAAATTGCATTAACTAAAAGATTATGTAATGGTAAAGGTAAAAGAAACATTTTGTTATAAATCTTTCAGGGAGCAAAAATCAGCAGAGACTGAACTCCAGCACCAAGATATAGAGGACACCTCCTTCTGGCTGCAGCATCAGTATGATGAGATGATGGATGAGATCGCCACAGTTTACAGACAGGGTGTAGATTTCTATGAAAACCTCTTCCTGGACAAGGTCTGTGCAGTTTAAACAATTTCAAACTTCTTCAAATATTTTTCTGTTTATTCTGTTTGAAAGGGAGGACTTACTGTAGTATTCAGATGAGTGACTCTAAAAAATAGTCCACCTTTAACTCTACAGCTTTGACTAGCAACATCTAGTGTTTGTCAGTGGTAATACAACTGTCCTTTTATAGAAAAACAAATTGATGAAGATCCCAGAGGAGAGGCGGAGGGAGCACCAGCAGCTGATGCAGGAGCACAGGGAGAAACGTCAGGAGCTGGAGTCACTCATCAAAGAAAACCAGAGATCCACCCAGTCTATAGAGCGGACAAATGCTGAACTGCAGAGTCTTCAGGTGAGGAAATAAGATCTGAGAAGAATAAAGTAGGTAGTGTGGACAAAAATAAATGCCATAATTAATTAAAACATAATCATTGTACTAACTTGTTTCATGTAGTTTGTGTCCCTGTGATTGGGAATTACTGGGGACTCAATTTTGTGAACATTTTTTCTTTCTTCAGAAAAAGTATCTTGAGTTTCAAATGTCACTCAGTTCGAGTGTTAATGGTCGATCAGAAATCTTAAAACAACTAAGTGACTCCACCGAGGGCATCAGAATACTTAGAGCCAAGATGGAGCAGAGTCGCACCAAGAACAGAAAACGTCTCACTGTTCTGACTGTCCACAGTGACCGAGCAGCAAAGAAACTGCAGAGTGTCATCAACCAGGTCAGAGTCTGCAAACATATTAGTCGCATTAACCAGTTGCATTTATTTTAAATGTAACAATTCTTCAAATTGAAACATAATAGATTGCTCTATACCAGAAAAACATGGATATGCTGACAAAGAACTAATTCATCTTCATGCCATTATTTGTTATTTTACTGAAAATTGTATTGAAAATGAATAAATATGTGTGTTTCAGGGTGAGAGGATATTACGTCTTGCTAAACTCTGTAAGAAGTTGGAACACAAGCTGCTGATCACTGAGGAGCCTGACAAAACCCCATCTGAAAATGACAAGGGAGAAAAAGATGAAGAGGCAGAGGTGAGAACACATAGACCCATTGCTACTAAGCCACTGACTAACTAACTAGCCTAAAAGCACCTTGCATTTAAAATTTGATCAAATAGCTACCATGCACATAAAAACCTGTACCCTGAAACACACCAGAGTTGTATTTTTAACTACTTTAACGGATAATTAAATTAGTAATAATAAGAAAAAAAGTTTTATAAGATAAAATAAAGTTTGTGTCGAGTTTTCAGACATTAGATTAATTTGTTTGTCACTGGGAAGCCTCTACAACAAACCTGATACCGATGCAAGGTACCAGGTTACATGTCAAGCACTTTTAACTTTGTTTAGTCTCTAGCTCAATACAGAATTGGTCAAAGCTCTATAAAAACTACATTTGTACTTCATTGCAAGGTCTTAAAATATTTTCTTCTTCCATCAGTCAGGCGAGATCCCAGAGTTGAAAATTTTTGTTGAAAGTCACACATCAGCTCTTCTACAGCGCGAGGCTTTGAGAAGACACAGAGATGCAATGCGCCGCGAGAATGTGCAACTCCGCCTTAAGATTCAACAACTACGTCAGCAAGAAACCATGACAGTCAACGGACAAAGCATGTCAAGACCAGACCATAAAAATGAAATTAAAAGTAATGTTTCTAAAAAGGACAAACCAGGTCAAGGCCCACCGGGATGTGCCCTGTCACTTACTGGGATACAAGCGCCTGTTGTGTCTGTACAGAAAAGGGTGCATTATTGACATCATTGACATATGTAATTCTGACCTAAAATTATGTAATGTTGCATCAGTTTTAGCACAAATCATGAAAAAATGAATACATTTTATCTCATAACTTAATAAATTGTGATGTACTTAATATATAAAATGAGCTTTATCAATGCAGTAACTGGATATGACCAAAAGAGCAGAGCATACACATCTCCATGGGCCTATGTAAGCCCAGTGAATTGTTGTTAGAATTGGGTTGCATATACAGTATTTCATGTATATCTTGTGATTTGATTTATGTATGATCTTTTTACTATTAAAAAAATAATCAAAGTCTTAAGTTGTTGCTTGTTCCAATAAATTGTTAGCAACACTCGACAAGTACATATTTTGTACATTTCTTTTGCTAAGTATTGAATAGTAAGCATTAGTACTAGTTTGTGCAAGTTGTACTTCCCGGTCTCTGCAGAATAAAATGACAGCAACGATGAACTTTACTTATAAGATATTATGCAAAACTATTTTATTTACAAAACAAATGGCACAGTGTAACTGCATATGCACACTCCAGGTCAAGAGGGTTTCCTTCCATAAAATCCTAAATTATTCCAGTCAAACAGTGAGACATTTCATGCAAGATTCACAACCAAGATGAAGGAGCAAATATTGCTCAAAGAAGAACAACAGTTCGTATTTTTAAGGCCATTTAGAGGTCAAACTGAGATCTTCAGCAGCAAGTGTTTGGTAAACTGGCTACAAAGTGTACTGGATATGACTACTTTTGCTTTTCCTGCAGCACTGTATGAAAAGGTTTTACAGAACAGAGAAAATGAATAATAAAAGAAAAACAAAATAATAGGTTTGAAATGTCAAGAAAACTATTATTTCTTAATCCTTCTATAGCATGCACAAAAAGTAAAAAATAAAATCAGTCTGTGATCAGAGGTTGTGGGCTATTCACCCTAAGTAGCGAAGGTTACGTTCTTGCGCTGTGGAGGCACATACTTGTGTGAAATCCTGAACAAATCAATGCACATTTTTCAAGTGTATTCAGCTATCAACATCTTATAGTCCTTTCAGTTTTGTTATTTTTAGCAACAACTTTGTTTTGGAATAAGTGACACTTGCCAATATTGTTTAACTATTTGGCTTTGTGCATTACTTGTTCTTCAATAATACATACAAAAGTTACAAATAAACAAACACGTAAACTAGGTTTAGCATGGGAGTTGGAATGGTAACATAACAGTGTTGACATACAACCATTAACCAGCCAGTTTGCTTGCAACAATAGAAGTCTTTCTTTGAGGCAGGTCCTGAGGTGTAGGGATGTGTCCTCCTGTGATCTCAGTCTTCTCCACAGGGGCCAGTGGTAACTGCTTGTTCTTCATCTTTGCCTTAGCCATGTTGTAATCACCCGAGTCAAAATACTTTTGCTAATTTACAAGACAAATATTAGTTATGTTAATCTTCTAAGTGTAGTTTAAAAAAAGAGGAAACATTAAATAGCTGGAAAACCTACCCCTTTTTGTAGCCGTTTCCTGAGCAAATCTGATCCTCCAGGCTTCGCCCCGAGGTTAGGATACCTGGCTTTCAGTTTGGCCTCCTCTGCTTTCTCTGGGCTGACCACTTTGTCCTGGACTTCCTGACAATTGAACACAAAGAAAACGTCAGACACATTGCTAGAAAAAACAATAAACATTGTGGACATTAAAGGAGCAGACAATTAATTAATTCTTTGATTTAATACGCAGGCGCCGAAAAACGACAGCTGTTGGAAGTGCTTGCATTAGTTAACATTTTCCATATAACAATAAATACTAACATCGTAATATACAAGAATACATTTAGATAGATATAAAACCCTAATCAGTTTAGCTAAATTGGCTTGATGCTGGTGTCAGAAACATGTGCATCGTCTTAAGTTTGAACAATGGTGGCTAATGAGCTAATGCTAATTAGTTGGCGGTAGCATCCTTCATTGGAGGAGCGTTAGCTGCTAGCGGCTAACCCTCTGTCAATACACTGGCAGGATAAATATGCCTTTGCTCATCAGACAGTGAATTATTTTGCTGTAATTTACCTGCTGCTCCTCCGCGGTCATTGTTTCTTCAGGTTCCCCGGACATTGCTCTGGTGTGGTCGGTCGGTCGGCTGGCTCCAAACAGCAGGTCCTCGGGGATGATAGCTCTGACAGCGGCGGTAGCTTCTGGAGGCTGTCAGTAACAGGCCGCACAGTCGAGCACAGAGAGAGATGAGGGGACGGGCCTACGCGTTTTAAATGATTACGATTGGCCATCACTGATTTGATTTATTTTAAGTGTTTACAGCATACTTTGACATTATAGAATAAATGGAATAAGTAGGTTTGATATAGGCATCTTAGTAATAAAAATTAATTGATATGTGTCTATTCTACTTGTATGAAATGGGATAACTCATTAGTTTTGTTCCATTCATTGTGGTTATATTTGGGATGACTCATTCTACAAAAAATACTATAATAGTAATAATAGTGAGACAGGGTATACAAATGCATATGATTCATTATACTCTGACAACTTAAGGAAAATAAACTCAATTCTGTAAAACATTTATTTTGATGACATTTAATAGTTT
>JAVQJW010266466.1:0-10236 GCA_036025195.1 Hypseleotris klunzingeri
ATTGCTAAAATTAAAAAGAAACTAAAGAGAAAGGTACGTTTTTTTTTTTTTTGTTTTTTTTTTAAGATTCAATTTAATTTTAATATTTCATTTCTAATGGCAATGCTGATTACATTTTAGGCAAGACTGAAGAGAAAACAGGATGCGAAGATTAAAAAAATGAAAGAAGAAAAGAAGAAAGCTAAGGTATAAATGCCAAAAATGCATTACGATTAATTATAGTGACAGAAGTCATTTAGTAATAACATTAATTTATTTTTAGGTGGAACAAGAAGCCACAGGTGTTGAAGGGAAGCTGGAGTCCACAGACCAAAGTGTGTCTGAATCAGCAGAGCCTAAGAGGCCTGGACGCAGGAGAAAGGCCGAGGCTCCTCCAGTGATCCAGCAGACCGACGAGGAGAGGATCGCGCAGGGCAAGAGGGTGCTGGGGGCTCGCACTAAAGCCAAGGCCTTGGCAAAAGCTCAGGCTGAAGCAGAAGCAGCAGCTCAAGCCGCACAGGCAGCAAAGAGGGCAGCAGAGAGGAGAGCCCTGGCCCAAAAACGTCTGGAGGAGAGGAGGCGTCAACAGATGATCGCAGAAGAGTTGAAGAAACCAGCAGAGGACATGTGTCTTACCAACCAAAAAGTGAGTGTACTTCTACCACTTTTTTCATTCTATCTGTTTATATTTTAATAATGACCACTGACATTATTTCCTCCAGCCTTTGCCAGAGTTGTCCCGTATCCCAGGTTTGGTTCTTTCAGGCACCTCGTTTGCTCACTGTGTGGCTGTAGTGGAGTTTCTTCATGCCTATGGGAAACTGCTAGGTCTTAACATACCTAAAGATGTCCCGAGCCTTGCCACCCTCCAGGAGGGCCTTCTGGGTCTCGGTGACAGTCAGGGAGAAGTCCAGGACCTGTTGATTAAGCTGGTGGAGACTGCACTGCAGGATCCTGGTCTGCCTTCTTTTTATCAAGTATGTGTATCACTCCTGATCCCTTGTATTTTAGTTTGATCTTTTTAGTGTTTAACAGAATGTTTGTTTTTTAGTCTGTGAAGATACTTGGAGACAAGTTGGCGGACTTGGAGCTGACCCACAACACAGTTTCAGAAGTCCTTCGCGTCTTTTTAGAATCACATGGATTTGAGACAGAAGTGTGCAACACTTTAAGGACCAAAACATTTCATGCCTTGCCTCCAGACACCAAGGCATCAATCCTAGGCTTTCTCGTTGAGGAACTGAATGGCAGCAACATTGTTACCAAGTTAGAACCAGATCTTATTATATTTGTTGACATCATGTTTTTTATTACATCAGCCTCACTGTATATAACAAATATATTGTTTTTCTTTTTAGTGACATTGACAATACATTGGAAAATATGTCCACCTACAGGAAGAACAAATGGACAATTGAGGGGAAATTGCGCAGGTAAAACATTTAAATTGGGATTAAATACATTTGTGTTATAAGAATAATTTGTGTAAATAGAACTAACCTGTGTTTCTGCTGTCAGACTGAAGGCGGCGCTAGCGCGGCGCACAGGCCGTACTGAAGAGGAGCTGTGTTATGAGGAGAGACGGCGCAGTGCCCGAGTGGCAGAGGAGGAGAGTTTAGAGGAGAATGGTGTCTCTTCAGAGAGAGGCAGTCGCAGAGGACGCAAAGAGGAACCCAAACTCAGTGATGTATGTCTTTCTCTCAACTATTGTCTTCATTAAAAGCAATTGTATTTAATTATTGTCTTTTCTGCTGCAGAGTGAAAGCCCTACCAATGCCAGCATTCCAGAGCTTGAAAGACAGATAGATAAGCTATCTAAGGTAACTGTGTTAATCACTAAAACACTGAATTCTACAATACAGTACACGTATCTTCAACTAAAAAGTTTTTCACATCCACAGCGTCAAGCCTTTTTCCGTAAAAAGCTGCTACAATCATCTCATTCCATGCGGGCCATTTTGCTTGGCCAGGATCGTTATCGGCGCAGATACATGGCCCTCCCAAATCTTGGTGTTGTTCTTGTTGAAGGCCCTGAAGAACTTTTAGGTGAGTTGAAAATAATAATCTAAATATGTCGACATTTGTGCCCTGTCATTTTAATTTATTCTGAACAATGATTACAGATTCAGATGAAGTGCATATAGCAGAGGTTCCTGTGACCTTCCTCAAAAAGGAGCCCAAAAGAGAGTTTAAAACAGAGGAGGTACCAGTGCCCACCAGTCCTACTTCTCCCTCTGCACTCACTCCAGGACAGGCCGGCCCAGAGAAGGACTCTCTCCCAGGCACCGCCTCCCTCATGAGCAGGCCCAGAGGCCGCGGACGCCCACGAAAAATCAAACCTGAAGTGGAGCTTCACCTTCGCACCGCCAAGATCCGCCGCCGACGTCGCAGTAGTGCGAGGTCCTGGGGTGAAGAGGGCCCAGGGTCACCACACAGTGAACTAACTCAGGCTGCCCTCCAGAGCTGGAGCCAGTCACAAGAGGCACTGACCAATGGCACAGGTGTGACTAAAGGGGACAGTTCAGAGGGAAACCGCACAGAGGAGAGTGTGAAGCAGATGGCTGAGAAACAGGGACAGTGGTTTAATCTTCTCCCCAAAGAACCATGTGACGAAAAGTCTCTCAGTGAGCCCCAGGCTCGAGCCTCACCTCGTTCTCCCCCAAAACTTTCTCCAGAAATCCCCACAAGTGAATTGTCAGCACCAGAGGCACCCTCTACACAGGTATGTCAAGTAAAAATATCATTAGCTTTTCATTCATTTTAAAATTAAAATAATAAAATAATGTCCTTATTTGTCTCCCTCTTAGATTACTTCTGTCCAGCCTGATCCTCAAAGTGATTCTCAGTTGGATCCTCAGTCTTGTCCAGAGCCCTCTACCAAACCAGAGACTCCAGCAACAACACAAGATCCTCCCTCAGTTCCAGACCCTCCCTCAGTTTCAGACCCTCCCTCAGTTCCAGACCCTGTTAAAAGCCCTATTAAAGATGAACCTGCTGTTCCCGCTGGGCCTGAAGAGGTCCCACAGCAGACAGTGGTGTCTAGCCCTGCCCCCCAGAGTACCCCTGCTCGTGCTCCTCGAACGCCGGGCCGACCGGGGCGCAGGCGGAGGAGAGGGAGCAGTCCTGCCCGAAGAGGGGCTCGAGGAGCTGCTGCCCGACGCAGAGGCCGTCCTCCTCAGGCCATGTTTCAGGAGCTGGAACAGCAGTACTTCACTCAGATGGTGGTCAGACCTATCCCTGCATGTGAGTATTTTGAGCTATAATTACAATACACTGTTCAGTAGTACGAAATCTAAAAGAAAACCCTTTGTATTTTCCAGCAATGGTGCGTGGCTGGTGGTGGATCCAAAGCCCGGAGGAGCTGTATAGTACCTTACAGGCTCTTCACCCACGAGGAGTCAGGGAGAGGATGCTACATAAGCACTTGGCCAAACACATGGAGAGCCTAGCTGAAATGTGCACAAAATCCATCAATGGTAAATACAATTTGACACTTTTCCTGATATCATAAAGGTTTTGATGCTAACTTAAAATCCTTCTTTACACAGACCCACTGTTTGAGATGAAGGTAGAACAGAAAGACACACTATTCGAGGCATTGCAGCAGCCCTGGCAGGTTCAGGAGAAAGCCATGGAGGTGGACATCAGTGCTCTGAAGTGGGTGGAGGACCTGGAGCAGCGTGTCGTGTCCGCTGATCTTCATTTGAGGGTAAATAGATATTACTTGTTTTGACAAATGTCTGATAGAAAAATGTCACTGTTTCTTATTATATGTGTTTTCCCCCATAGGCACCTCCTCAGGGGGCTGTGAATGAGGCAGACTCTGGCAAAGAAACACCACTTCTACCTGAATTTCAGGTAAAGTGTTTATAACTTTGTTTTTTTATTTAAACTGTATTATAGTTTAAAGATACTCATGTTCTCTGTTCCTTTTTAGCCCTACACTGTTCCTGAATCAGACTCTACACGAGATGACCTCCAATATTACGAGCACGACGCTGACCCACGCGACGACTGGATTATTCGAACAAAAAAAGAATGGTCTGGTCTTCCACGTATCCCCACACACCCACTGGACTTAGCCGTATTACGGCTCACTAATCTGGAGCGAAATATTGAGAGGCGCTACCTCAAAGAACCGTTGTGGAACCCGGCTGAAGTGATGAAACTGGCTCCACTCACCCCTACTCCAGGAGAGGAGCAGCCCATGGATGTTTTTAGGCAAGTATATCCCCACCTAACAATTAGATTCTTAGTTTATCTTTCATTAAAATATTTTAATAAATATTTAATTTAATAAATACATTTGTTTTACAGTTTGGAGAATGAGATCACATCTCGGTTACGGACTTGGCGTCAGGCACTTGATAGGTGCCGCAGTGCTCCTCAGCTTTGTCTGTGTTTGCTTCAGTTGGAGAAGGCAATAGCCTGGGAGAGATCAGTGACTAAAGTGGTAAGTAACATTCACTTAAAGGTAGCTCAGAAACATGCTGTTTGTGGATCTCTAATGAATCTATCCTACACTTTATTTCTAGACGTGTCAGATTTGCAGGAAGGGAGACAATGATGACTGCCTGTTGTTGTGTGATGGCTGTGACCGCGGCTGTCACATGTACTGCCTGAGGCCTAAGATCACCCAGGTGCCGGAGGGAGACTGGTTCTGCCCTACCTGTGTGGCCAAGGTCAGTAAACAGTCTTATTTTTTAATTTAAACATTTCATGCTGCAGGTAGCTTTTATATCATATTTCAACATTTTGTTTTACAGAATGGGGAGTGTGAAACTTACAGCCGCTCATGTAAAAACCGTGCAAGGGTCAAAAAGAGACGTTACGAAGACGACAGCTCGGAGGATGAAACGATAACGCGGCGTATCGGCATGACGACGCGACACAAGGAAAGCACAACGCCCCAGACTTCATCCTCACGGCCCACTGGAGACTCAGGGGCCGCTAAACGTCGACGAATGATGACCCGAAACCAGCCAGACCTCACGTTCTGCGAGTCAGTATTGGTTCTAAATCTGCAATACCTGATTTTGTGAAACTGCCAAAAATAAGTTTAAATTTGAATGATATGCTCCCCCTCCATCTTCATTTCTATGCCTTACCTCTATTACGGTCTCACACACATCAGAAAGTAGAAGAATGTCTGGAGTTATTTTTTATTTCTTTTAACAAAAAATATTAAATAGCTAATGTAACATCAGCCTCTTCACATTATTCCTTATAGTATCTAGCTCTGGGTAGATAGATGAATCAACCAATCAGAGCACTCCTGATCTGTTGAAGCGTGTGATTGGTTAAACAGTTGTCTCTTGCTCTAAAGCCCACATAGGGTCTCAAAGACTTATTATAAGTATTTACTAATTCCTTTCTTTCTTAATGGTGTATAGGATTATTTTGATGGAGATGGAAGCTCATGCCGATGCCTGGCCTTTCCTTGAACCTGTCAACCCTCGACTGGTGCCTGGATACCGCCGCATTATCAAAAACCCCATGGACTTCCTCACTATGAGAGAGCGTCTGCTACAAGGAGGGTAAGTGTGTTTAGATTGTATTTCCAGTGTTTCCCCTATCATTATATAAGGGGACGCTCCAATGTCACCCACCACCCTCCCTGAATTTTACGCTAGATACTTTTTATATAGAGCTAAAATAGTGAGGCTCAGCACATTAATACATTATAATTGTGTTTCTATGTTATAAATCTACAGTAGTTCATCAAAAGTCTGTGTGCATTATTGAATTTTCTGTAACAATCAAATTCATCGATGTAAAAATTTTGAACAACGATCCTCCACCCCCACTAGACTAAGTACCTAGGGGAAACACTGATTTCTATGGTGTCATTTTTACATTGAACTACACTTATATTTCCTTCATTCCTTCAGGTATTGCAGCTGTGAGGAGTTTGCAGCTGATGCTCAGCTTGTCTTCAATAACTGCGAGCTCTTTAACGAGGACACATCCGAAGTGGGAGTGGCTGGACATTCCATGAGGCAATTTTTTGAAAGCCGCTGGGCGGAGTTTTACTCAAATAAGGACAAATAGGAAGGTTCATCTGTTGTGAGGCCTGTAGACTCTGTTGGTGCTTTTCACCTTCCAGTGACATTCTGCGATAAGACTGTCTGGATCCTGCTCCAGCCACATGTACTCTTTGATGTATAGGTATAAATGTATAGGTTTTGGCTTTTATCTGTTATTATATCCTATTATGGCCTACCTTTTATGGCCCTAAAGCTGTACTTGGACTCATTCCCTTCACTGCTTCTCTCTGTCGTCATCCTCACTTCTGCATTTTGTCAGATCCTGTTTATGTATAATCAAGGCTATGCTAGTGTCTTTGCGGATTGTCTTTGGAAAAAATGTGTATTAGCTCAGATTCGCACAAATACAGCCTCACTGCAAAGGAGCCAGGGTGGCAGATCAAAACTCAAAGACTTTGGGTCTTCTTTTAACCTGTTAATTGGCAATGTAATGTAACGTGGGTTTATGCCTAGAAGTCATTTTTCGCTCTATATATTTTTATTATATATTCTATATAAATCTATATACAGATTACAATAGCTGGGATTATTTAATAGCAATACCTTGTAGTGAATATGTACAGACTACCTTTAAAGAGCTGTCTAGACATTTACAAAATGGCCAGTTAAAAAGAAACTTGTTGGACTGTCACAAGTAGACGTTGTATAACCTCCACTTAGTCGTGCACACACATACGTACACATGTTCACTAGTTACCCACACACACCCAACAATTTACACAACTTCACACACACACAAGCTGCTGTTGTGTGAAAGACACCATTCAAAACTGGAGGATGTAGAGTTCATCTCGGACTTGGACTGAAAAGTGGGAAAACCCATTGTTGCATCCAATAGCTTTGAATCCGACCAACTGAAACGACACTTGAGCTTGTTTGATGAAGCTAAAAATACTAACTTGACAAAAATGTGATGAAGTGCTTGGCAAACTGCCTGCCTGGTTCTCTCTGACATTCCTTTTTTATTTCAGCTTTATGCCGTTCAAAGGACAATGTACATGATGCATGGCATGGTTGGTGTGCTTATGAAGGCAACAGGACAGCTCCACTCTGGCTTTTATTTAACTGTTTTTTACACTGAACTCAAATCCATCTTTAGAATTTCATCTTCAGTGTCCCTTGCCACATTTAAAGGGACAGTTGTTTTTTCAAAAAAGAAGAAAAGACAAAAACCAAATGTGGTGTTAAGTGACTTTTTAATAATGTACAGTTTTGGTGACTTTAAATTTGTTCCTTTATATTTTTAGGACCAATTCATAATTTTTAAGAGGAGGTATTACGAGACAATGTTGTATCAAGGTGATGTAACGTGTGCATCTGTAGAATGTACTGTGAGTTGAATAAAAACCACATCTAGTAGAATATGCTCGTGCTTCAAATTTGGTGTCCATGTATCCAAGACTTTCTGCTTAATTGCTTTGTACACTGTTTAAAAGATGTAACCCCCAACGCTTCTTGATTTCAAATGCACACAATCAATCCTTCAATAACTAAAATTGTATTTTTTTGTGTATTTTCTTCATATTTATTCATTAACATTAGTAATGGTAGTTTAACAAGACATTATTGCCTTTGCAGATATCATGTGATGATGTCTTCACTGTTATCTACCACCATAAAAGCATAAAACGACAATATTTATTTTTTTACATTTTTTTTCTATGAAATTGTGTCAAAACATGCTTTATCCATTTCTACAAAATATAGAATAAATGAATCACCAATCTAAAGATAAAGACTGAGAGAATACATGTTAATGTGGCCAACCTTATAGAGTGCTGTCTGAGGCACATGCTGTTGTGAGATCAGGCTTTCACTTCCAGATGCTCCGCAGTGTCATGAGTAGGCCTCCGCGAGCACACCCAGTTACACAGAGCAGTATATTCTGTCCAATATGGCCCTATAGGCATTAAAATATCAAATATATGTTAAATGCATGCTGTAAAACTCTTTGTATAGTGTCTCCCATTGTCAAATCCCTGAGCTGGCACATTGTGTCAGTATGTACATTTGTGGGTGTGCAAAATAGTGTCCGTGTCAGCACTCCCGAGATGAGGGGGCCCAAAAAGTCCCCACGCCAGCGGGTTCCAGCATGCACCTCACCCGTCCCACTGCAAACAGTTTGGCTTAGTCCCACAAAAGGAAGGATCACATCATTAGAGGGAGGGGGGTAATCCTCAACATAATGACACTCCCTCCAACCAGTTTGTTCTGGACCATTTCAATGTCCATCACGCACCATACATCTCCATGTCAAACTTAAATTTAATTATTTTTAACTTACATTTTACATTTTACATTTTAGATACAATTTAGGAGAAATGGCAAACCATCTTCGTATTATTTTGATATCAAAGAGCTCGTACAAGGGTGCACACATATATTGGAACAATAAGCACTATGGCAACAGCATCATGAAAGAGTTTGTCCCCATGGTGATGTACATAACAAGTTGTTTGTGGAGCGAAAATGGACTGATTGGGTCTAGTGACAGTGGACAAAGAGATTGACCACTTCTTCAATGTAAATCTATAGAAAAAAATATTTATCAAATAATTTCTGGTTTAAAAACAATAGATATAGCTGAATGGTTTTCTAAATTAGCAATGAACAAATAAAATCAATATCATCAAAGTAATTGCTTAAAGCTTTTCTCTCTGTAATATTTTTACTTTTTCTTTTGGCTTTTCCTTTTCAAAGTAGCCACAGCAAATCAACTGCTTCATATTGTGCATTCATTAATTTGACGTAACTGCACAATTTGGCCTTCATGATGCAACCCTCTCACTTTATCCGGGCTTGGGTCTGGCAGAAAGAGTACTCTGGCTAGACTCCCTGTAACTGGGATATTTTTTAATATAAGCAGTTGTAGAAGGAGCCAGGTTCTTTAATTGGCTGTCTATTACAACTTAGCAAATTAGAAGACGAATTACAATTAAAACTGGGGAATGGATGGAAATGGTGGAGCAATGTGCATAAAGAATTTGTTTAAAAAAAATAATGTGTCTAAATGATAGCTATGGTCTGTATAGGGTTGAAGGAGTGAGAGAGGGACTGGGAGGAGGAGGCTTGTGCTTCAAAGGACCTCTCAGACTCTAAACAAGTTAATGAAGGATGTAGCACACAGCCGGAGCTCCTGTGAACGGGCGCACTGACAGACAAGTGCAAGGACATTTAAAAACAAGGAAAACATATTAAAATGACTTGGAGGGAGGTAAGCAGCTTTATTATATGTTAGTTAAGTTATATGAATGAAGTTTATGTCGAAACGGTTTATGTGTAAATTCAATCTGAAGACATTATTTGTAATTTATATACTTAATTTTGTTGTATTAAAAAAGCATATGTTATTTTGGTCAGCTTTTAGATTCATTCAAGAAAATATTCACTAAAAACTGTAAGAAAAAATGCAATTCAATTTCATGTGGTCCTGCATTTTTACTCATAAATTATTTAAAGATTGTTGAACTGGTCATGAACTTGTCTGGGGGTGTTGTTGTTTTTTGTGTCCCTTTTTCCCGAGGAGCTCCGCAGTCGCCAGTTCTGGCGTGCCATGCTGGCAGAGCTGCTTGGCACCCTGGTGTTAGTGAGTGCCGTCCTGGGTGCCTCTGTCCCAGGCCCCGGCGAGGCCTCCGGGGGGCCCTTGTACCCAGCCGTGGCAGTGGGTGTGGTTATTGTTGCACTGGCACACTGTTTTGGAGAAATTAGTGGCGCACAGGTAAATGTTTTGACATACTGAACCACATAAGTTATCTTGATTTGAAAATATAAGTAATTTTGGTGACACTTTATTTTACATTATCCCTTAACTACATTGTATCTATCTCATTAAGTACAATGTAATTCACTGTGTAACAAACTGTAATAACATGTAACTGCATTGTTCATACATAATGGTTAAAGGAACACACCACCATTTTTCTAAATTCAACTATGTTCTTCTATCACTTTAGACGAGTGGATACATCCCTGTCTCATCTCAATGCGTGCGGTAAGTTCTTGTAGCGAAATGTTTTAGTGTGTTAGCAGTTAGCTTCTCCCATGTATTCCTATGGGGCCTTTTATTGCTACCTTTTAGAAGCCACCAAGCGATTCCACGTTTTCCCTATTTAATACGAGTACATTATACAACCCACCACCGAAGGATGTTTACACAAAATGAAACGTGGCGATTTTTTAAGCGGAAAAAAGAAGGGACTATACGCTGTCA
>JAVQJW010266581.1:0-12744 GCA_036025195.1 Hypseleotris klunzingeri
AATATATTTGAAAATATATGTGAAAAAATCATGACACGAGAATCAGATTTTGTGAAAAAAAAAATTGGATTTTGAATAAATCTTTATTTATGAATCAATAAATCTTGGCATTGTGAATAAATATTTATTTCTGAATCAATAAATGTTATTGAAACAAATATCTCTCCATATTGTTGGTCCTGTTCAGTATAAATGGTCAAATCTGCAAAACTTGAGTCAATGCAAGCCCTCATAGACATAGGGTTGCCCACTGACCTTAAGGTCTGTGGTACCTATGTCAGATCAGCAGAGGGGATTGGCCTGTGATTGATGATACATCACATAATGGCCACTGTTACCTGTCACAGCTCAGTGCGGACAAAACCTCTGGGCTGGGCCAGAACTAACTTAATTCTTGTCATACGCCCCTTTGCAAGGTATGGGAAAATGGTGTGGACTGAAGAGTTTGGAAGATGAGAGAAGTGGGACTTGAATGAAGCTAAAAAGAGAAAGAGTCTGAAAAAAGAAAGCTCTGTCAATAGGCCGGGGGCAGGAGTGGTTGAATGCTCTGCTTCGTGGTCTACAGTGTTGATATTTTGCTCAATAGTCACTTCTAAAGTGAGAGTTTTAAGCCACCCCGACACACTAAATTTGGCCTTTGTGACGGTGAGGCCCCTAGCTGTCGTGGTGCAAGGTGAGGAGGCACTGGGGGCAGATGGAACCTGCTTGTCACCTCAATGGTCTCGATCCTCTTTTCTGTGTGCCCTCTCTGGCCCGTCCCGCCCATTGCCGCCATTCACTCAGAGCTCCAGTGGGAACGTCCAGGGACCCTGTGCTTTGGTACGGGCCCATATAATGAGCCCCTCTGGATGGCTTGAATGTGGCGCCATTGTTCTACCCGGGGCCATTAAACCACCTCCTGGGCAAACAAGAGCGTCCCTCTTCCTTTATGGGGCCCAAGAAGGCAACAAAGAGAGGAGTCATTGAGACACAGAGGGGCCGCCCTTTGTTTGGTGTCCTTTTTGCTACTCCTCAAAGCCTGGGCTGGGAAGGGGAGGCTCCTGATGCTCTTTAGCACTCCTCATATCGCCACAATCCCTTGTTTGTCCAAAGTGGAGATGTGAACTTCATTGACTTGAGTGGCCCCTGTGCACCATGAAGCAAATAACCTGGCACCTATACAGAGGAAGGTATTGTACCTGCCAACATGTTGCTGGCTCTCCTCACAGTGATGACAACCTGTTCTGAAAGTCTTTGGGCCTATGCAAATAAAACAAAGGAGAGTTTGAAGCAGAGTACGCCGAAAAGGTCATTTGTAGACTGACTAAATCACAAACAATCTGAAACGTAGGTATAAATGCAAAGTAACAAAGTAAAATATTTGATTGTTCATTCACAGAGTTTGAAGTGGAGCTAATAAATCCAACACTGCCACTGTTTTAAACTTAAAAGAGTCAGCTGGGTCATTTTGCTCATTTTCAGTAGACACCTCAGATGATAAAAACTTCCAGACAAGTGTATTTCATAAAGTGAATGTCCAGACAAGAGCTCCTCCATGTCTCACATGTGAACATGACTGACCTTTCCTCTGAGCAGTATGGTTAACTTAGGGCAGGTGCCACACGTTGGTCTCCTGAGGAGAGGTTAAGTGTGCTGCTGACTGGCCTGCTGCCACCATGTCATCTATCCTGTAGTGTAATCGAGTTATCATATCAACAAATCTCCCATCAGGGGCCCCGCTTCTGACACCAGCAGAAAGAAACTCAGAGGGGGCCAACAAATTTGCAGCAGCGGGGCGCTGCAGAAAGGAGCAGGCCTGCTAGGCACCAATGAAAGGTACCTGCGGCCGCCGGTCAAGCCTCCCTCTGGGAACGCCGCTCATGCTGGGCACCACGCTGAGGTGGTTATTTGATTAGACTGAGTGCTATGTGGGCAGCTCCATTCTGAGGCCTCGTGTCGGAGCGAACCACCCGCTGGGAAAACTGTTGGAAGGAAAAGAAACATACAGAATAAAAAAATATTCATGGGTAATTTTCAGATTATAAGACTATCTTCCCGGTGTTGTCTACATCACTGAGATCAAAAAATACTTTGTGTAAAAAAATTTAACAGGTAAATTTCCTGTTTATCTTGCCATGGGGCACGTTATCAGACTTCATCATTTAATATAAAAAATGCACTACCAATAAAGTCAGGGGTTGTAACGGTTTCTGTGATTTCCAAAAAAACTACACACAAACAGACATACATAGTCTTATGCCTCAAAGTGGCACACAGGGACACAGCAGGGGTCAGTGTGGGAAGGAGTTGGCTGAGTTGGCCCGAGAGTTGACCTGCCACTCCACTGCTACCTGCTGCTACGACACAAAGAGCCCCTCTGCGAGCTGCGTCCAGAAGACAGCCTGACGGAGAATGAGTCAGCTCCAGCTCCACAGAGAAGAAGAGTCCACTCTATCCTCCATGACCACTCTGTCATCCATGAATACCATTTACACCACGGGAAGTCTTCTGTCTAATAGACCCCCTGGTCTAGCAGCTTCGCCACATTCATTGGACCCCTTCTTCTTGTCCGTGTTTGCTGCATCTCTTTCTCCCTTTAGTCTTTTTACAGGCTATAGCAAGAGAGATGCACCCCCAGCATTGCAAATTGATTAAGGCGCTTAACATTTATTACATGAAGGCTGGGGGTTGACATGGTGAACATAGAGAATGCAGGCTCATCTTCAGTTGTCATTGTGATCACACTATGTCCATGACACTGGCACTCTATCATCAATCGCTCAAATCAAAACCCAGTGAAAATGATAACTTACTTAACCTTATTAAAGTTGTAACTCTCTGATCAAAAGGCTACAGACGCCATAACCACTTTCACGCTATTAACTATGGTTTACAAATGTGGTTTAAAAATGGTGTAAAGTATGCCCGAACATTTCCAATGCTCTAAGGAAGCACTAAGGGCTCGGTATATGGGCCACACACTCCACCGACTGAGCTAAACTGCAGTCCACAGCTAAAACTATTTTTGAAGCATGTCACTATTTACATAGCACTGCTTTAAAGAAAGAGGGCCTATTCATGTGGCATTACTGGTAATAAACAATATATTAACACATTTCTGCTGCTGAAGCATGTCAGGAGCAAAAAAAAATGCTTTGAGATGATTGAAGCTGTGTCACATCTATGGTTTGAGCAGTGTGACTGGTGCAAATGTAACAATGTCATCATCAGCCTTTTTACCTAATGTTATTCACAACAGTCTGAGGAGAAGGTAGAGACTGAGTGGGTAGAGAACAAGGGTATTCTCCAGGGCTTTCACAGACACCTCAAGCTTCTGCAAAAATATTTTAGTTGGTGTCACTGCAATCGCTCAAATGTAACTGGGATGGATACATTGTCTTCTCAAATAAAGTTACCTGATGTACCTTTTAGCTTTAAAGACAAATCATGCAATATACACTAACTGCCCACTTTTTTCCTGGCACACTATGTAGTTGTCCATCGTGGTTAATGCTTCATGTTCATCGTATACATTGAGAAAAGACCTGCACACATTTATGTTACAGGGGCTATCTAAGCTAATGTTGGCTTTCTATTATAGTCTCTTACATTTTACCATTAACAAGAGTATTTCACTCCTATAACTTCTTCCAATGACTTTCTAAATCTTACATATGACTGTATGTAAAATCGCCACTGTTGAAAAACACATAAAGTGGACACAAACAACAGTTCAGAGTCATATTTCTTCCTTGGGATGGTTATAATTTATATTGAACATACTGTATGACCTGTTGCCTACTTTTCTTCTAGTCTATATTTTAATTCTAGTAGAGTCTAATGTAATAAAAGGTTTGGTTAGCTGTGGGCAGCCCCATTGCACTGTCAACCCTCTTTATTTACTAGTATGCCTGAGAAATTGAATACATTTTTGGGCCGGCCTTAATCCGAGCCGCTGCACCTTCTAAGACTACAAAGACTCTTGAAGCGGCAGGAAGCCAGTCTTCAGTTCTCTCCAACACTAAAGCTGCTGCCACTGGCGTTATGATTACCACGTCACTGTGGCTCACTGAGCACTCACAGGGAAGGACGCTGGCTTAGACCCACGCCAAGCCAGGACTCCGCCAAAACTAAAAAAGAATGGACTGAAAGAAGGGGCCACAATGAATACTTAAAAAACCCCATTCAGCCTGGACCTTGAGAAGCACAGGTTGCCTCGGTAGTTGCTCCATCTATTCCCCTTCTTCACCTTGTGACAATTTGCCGCGGTTTGCGGGATGTGAATAAAGCTGTATTTCGTATTCAGAAAAACACTGCCTGGTCTCATTGTAGACCTTGTACCTAATAAAGTGGTGCTCTGTGTGGTCTTGCTATAGCCCACCTGCTTAATGTTTTATCATCTTGTGCATTCATAGATGGTCTTCTTGATGTAACATATAGATAGCTAATGTTGTCTTTCTGTTAAGTAAAATCAACTAACTACTAAAGCCGTTAAAAGGCGTGTATTTTTTGTGTGCCACTAACTATAATTTTACCACAATTTTTTGTAAACCCAAAACATGGCTATATATACAGTAAAAATCCTAGTATATCATGAATTTCTGAAATACATTGATCTACCTGACACCAACGACTTTTCCAGGGCCCTGGCAAAATTAAAAAAGAATGGTGTGGAAGAAAGAGCCACAATAAATATACTAGGTTCTATTCCCTTCTTCAGCTTTTGTTGAGAATTTGTGGAGAATTTGCTGCTGAGAGTTTGCGGGTTTCTTAAAGACAGGCGGCATTTGGTATTCAGAAATATACAGGCTTTATAGTTAGATACTAACCCTAAATAATCAACTATTTTTGAACACCCAAGACATAAATGTATTATATTTAAATCATCAACTGTAAATAAAGAAAATCTCTGAATGATCCAACTAGCACCAACAAGCATGACAAAACTAAAAAAGAGTGGTGTGAAAGAAAGAGCCACAGTGATTATTCTAAGTTGCATTGGTGGTGGTCGCTTCTTCTGTTCCCCTTTTTCACCTTGTTGTGGAGAATTCGCTGAGGTTTGCGGGTTCCTAACAGACAAAGCAACAGGAGGGGGAGTAAGACATTTACAGAAGAGCTCCATCAAATTTGGCATGACCCAGACCTGGCCCAAGATGGGTCTCACTGCTCTGCTAATGGCCCGCATCAGCAAAAAGACAAAAGGGAACTTGGCAATTATTAGATTTAATGCCTGGCTGGAGTGAATGGGGAAGTCCAAATGAAGTCATTGTACGTTGATGGAGGAGCAGGGGGTGAGCCGAGGTTCAGCTGTAGACCAATGCCCAAGCCTGGAGAAAATTAACCAGAAACAGTTGTTAATCTTGACCAATGACAGTGCTTGAAACAATGGGAACTGACCAATCATTGAAGTAACATCCATAGTGGAGACCATGCTGACAGCTGTGAGACAACTATAGATACTAAGGAAGGAGGAGCAGCGGTCATTTAATCAAAATATATCAGTCACATCTTTCAGCTCAGTAACGGATGGATCGTGAATCTATGAGGAAGACACAGACAAAGAAAGTTCCTAAATCCAGCTGAGTTAGCGGTACTTGGTTTTCTTTGGTTAAACATACAAATGAATGACAGGCTAATGAATAATCTCCACATTACACCTTAGTGATCTGTAAGTCAATAACAATTTTAAAATGGTCTTTAAAATGGTCACAAGAAATAATAAAAAATACTGTTTACATTCTCTAAAGCCAAATTTAAAGTAAGGACTTTTGTGAAAAAGAAACATTTGAGAAACCAATTGGTCAAGTTTCTACAAGATATCACTTTAAGTCTACTTCAAAAATAACCTTTCACACAATTATGGACACCAACTACATGACTTTGTATTTGTACTGTAACTCTCTACTTTATGTAGCCTACTTAACAAGATTATAAAAGTGAAAGTGTTCTTGTGATACCAGAGCATGTCTTATCACTCAGTGCAGTGCCCGAGTTCTGTGTTAAGCCAAAGGACTTTTGCTTTTCTCTATTTATAACCTATTTTTTCATGTTAGATACAACACATTTTTATCAGTTTTAAGTGTTGTTTCTTTATGTAAACTGGTTTTATAGAAAACAATGAATTATTTTCTAAAAAACTAAACAACAACAAAAACATCAAGATTTTGGCTTTATGATTCCAGACATTACACTGACTAGAACAAACATGGTATGGTTGGTATGTATTAACTGTATGTTCAGTTGTGGATTTAATTTAAGTGGGTCCATTTCCCCGGCATTGTAAAGACACTGACATCAGTGTATACTGTATATGTTGAAATAGTGAGAGGGGTACAAAAGACAAGGACGCTCTCTGGCCACTTTATTAGGTAGATCTTATTCTTAATATAATGATGTGGTTCTCTGACTTAAGCTCACATATGTCATCTTGTGCAGAGATTGTCTTTTGCAGCTTTCAGTTTAGAAAATCTGAGTCAAACCACTTGTACCTCTGGAATCAACAAGGCTAGTTTTTACGAAGAGAAATCCACAACACTGGATACTCTATACTCCTCATTTAATGTCAGATCAAGTTACTTTTTCATGTTATGCTTAGTTTGAACTTCTGCTGTTGAACATGTGCACTCCTAAACCCAATGACTTGGCACAATGTGATGCAGATTTGACATCACTAGCAGGTAAATAGTTCAACCTAATGAAATGGCCAGTGTGTGTACTAGCAACAGTGTCTTGGGAGCAGTCTAGTACAGTATGGGGTAGACCTCTGGCAGACACATGCCAGCTCCACTTTCCACGCTGCTCACTGGAGGGACACATACCCCCCTGGTGCCCTGGCCTCTCCCTGCCACTGCTTTGTGTGCCCGCATAATCTCCCAGCAAAGGGAGCGTCGCAGGTGGTCCCATCCCAGTGAAGGGTGCACGGCTTCCCCCTTCATCCTCTATCTGTCCTGGCTGCCTGCATCCACATCCAGCTTGAGCCCCCGGCATGCTGACACAAAGATACACCTCCCTGGCAGAGATAAACCCATTTTAGAGATGCCGAAGGGGGGAAACCTGACACTCCCCACTTTCTTTTTACCCCGGCCAGGGCAGTGCTGTGCTTCAAGCTCCATTAGCGCCGCAGTGGTGTGTGCTTTCTTCTGTTTATGCGTGTTTGTCTTTCTCTGTGCTGAAGAAAAGTTCAAAGGAGCCTGTCTCAATAGTTCTCCAGTCAACCTAATCCATAAGGAACCATCCAGGGACAGGGCACCATGGGACCGAGTGGGGTTTAAACAGAGGTCATCCAAATTGGGACATGCCCGCACTCAGGTGGATGGCATGGTTCATGTGTAAGAAATGTGTAGTAACTGCTTGGTCATAAAGTATTTTGGAGGAAATATTTGAGTTGATCATAAACACCATTGTAAAATGTGTTGATATTGTGATTTTACATTAAAAACTCATGTATTTCATAAATTTGAATTGGAACATGCCAAACAGTAAAATTGATACGGAATATTGAAAACAGCTTGAGTTGTTATTGTGACTCAACTGAAAATATACCATTATGTCAAGCTGCATATTGAGCAGAGTTTTGTTATTCCAAGCTGACAAATAGACATAGTCCATATCAGTCTAGTGGGAAAACACTAACATGCTTTCTGTGTGTCCTGACATCATAGTTATCACACCTACCTACCTTCAAACAAATCAGACATGGGAAATTGTCTGGTATTCCCCCCTGGGCGCTCCCAATCACAGCATCAAAAGCATGACGCAAGGCCATGACAAAATGGAGGCTATTATTGCTAATTAGCGGCTGCCCTTTTAAAGCACAGAGCTGCGTGCTGCCGGAGTGCACAGTGTGTGTCTGAGTGTGTGTGGCTCTGACAGCTCCCACGCTACACAGGAAACAGAGAAGTAGAAAAGGTGAATGTGTTCCCATGTTGCTTTAACATTTGATACTGCATTGCAAGAGTGACATCAATTGATTGTAGGAGTATTCCAAGAGACTATGACATTGATAAAGACACTAATTGGCCACTTTATTAGGTAGACGTTATACTTACTAAAATGTCACTTCTATAGCTGTTGTAGTGCATTTGTCGTCATTTTGTGCATTCACTTCTACACACCTTCATGTAACAAGTTATCTAAGCTAATGTTGTCATTCTTCTATGTCAGACCAGTCTCGAAGCTCTGGCATTAAAGGGGAAATTCTGGCCACAAAACCGCCTCATACTCAATATTGTAACTTCAGCAGGTTTATCTTGAACATATGGGCATGACAAATTCTCTTAGCTTGATGCAATGTGATAGGCTGGAGAATGTGTTCCCATTCTTCGTAAAGAAGGGATGTTGGGAAGAGATGAAGCAGGGAAAATTGGGGTTGGGTTCGAGGCATAAACTCCATGTGATGAAAGGATCTTCTTTTCTTCCTGCCAGGATCCACATAGGCATTCTTCAAGCCCACCCGAGCAGAACCCTTACTTACACACACACCGCACACCCGCAACCTATACACACACAAGATTTGCTGCTGTCCTTGTGCACATCCTCAGCCCTATTATCACTCTTACGACACACCTGAAGCTGGGCCTGCCGCCTCCCCCTCCCTTATTCTCGCCTGTCAGCACAGTGCTATGGTTAGAGCTGCCTAACCCACACACACCGATGGAAAGAGATAAAGAGCAGGGCACTTAAACACACACATGCATGCAGTTAACTTCGATGAGCTCATCCCAGCCAGTACGAGCAGGTACCAGTCTATACTTGATGCATAGTATGGCTGCTTTATGTAGGAAAACATAAAGAACAAATAGCACATATCAAAACTAATTGCTAACAGATTACTGTAAAGCAGTATGAATCAGACTTTCAGTATTGTAGTTCTGTTTCTTTTTTTTCCTAAACATTTTTTTTTTGTTTTTAACATAGACTTTCAAGTCCAACAGAGAAGATAGTGCAGAGCTCTGACAAGGCAATAATAGTGACCCACAGCAAAAACCTAAATTAAAAATTTTATCAAAAACCTTTACTGGAAGTTTTCTAAAAATCCATCTATAATCTTGAAAGTGGCTGATCCACAACAAAAAAAAACTTTTCTCTTTTGGCCATAGCTGATCCATAATATTTGATGATAATGATGATACACAAAGTTAAGACTTCAGTCCAGCCACAAAAAAGTTTCAAGCCAGTGTAATTTTTTGAGCCAGTCCCTACCCAGGATAAGACAAAGGTGTATCAATAAGTTATCTGAAAGAACACAATATTACACACTATAGTTACGGACAATCCCACTTAATAAAAATGCAGTTCCTCTATTTAGGTTTCATGAGGCATATTTTGATTATTCATTAATTTCCTCTACAGCACACCCTTAAGAATGACGGCAGCTCTAAAGATGCTAAGAGACTCGGAGGTCAAGGCTTGTCCGCTGCCCACGCACTCAATCTGTCCTTCTTAAACAAGTGCCGAAAGACGATTCTCTTACTGCTCTGGAATCCACCTCCTGCTCTTGCTGTGGACCCGGGCTGTGATGATGGTAAGATTTATGAAGGGGTTAGAGGTTTCGCCATCTTTTCACACATCTTCAGCAGAAATAGAGAGCAAACAAACCTTTAGGGTCTATATCGCTGAAATCTAAACCGGCTGATTTCACGTCTGTGGGATTGGAGAAGGGGGGCAACGCCAGCGATGACCACCTGTTCCCTGTTTCTCCTCCTAGTCCCCTTTTGTCATGGGTTTTACATTCTTCACTTACAATCATTACAAGCCCAGGGCGAAACTTAAGCTTTTTGCCGATTTCTCCCTGACTGCCCCTTATACGAGAACCTATACAGTCTCCATTCAGTGGCTACTTACCATGTCTGTCTTCGTTCAACAGAAATTAAAGCTTGGAGAAAAGTGGTATCTTGTAAGTCTCTTAGTGAATAATATCGGAGAGTATCTTTTTCAAGATAAGACACAATAAGGAAAATTAACTTACAGAAATTATTGTGAAACTTCCTCAGTTGATTAATGGCATGCACTTAGAAATTATGTTCATTACAAGTTGTGTGTAATTTTTTTTCATTAATTTGCTTACTTAATATGCCAGGTATTAAACTTTTGAATTACTTTTGTTGACATATTAGATACAAGGGTACAGGCAGTATTACAAATCTATTCTTTGGTAAATTAGACATAGCTGACAATAAAATATGCAACTATTGCCAAGTTTTTAAGAATATCCGATAAATCATAGTGTGTGTAAAGTGTAGGGCTTCGCTTCTAAAGTGGAGGGAGAAGAGAGTGATGAATTGAAAAAAGGCCTTTGAATTTAATACTATATGTATAAAACATTTAAACTTGAAGTACAATTGAGAAAATTGAAAACTGACACCATACTGTCTCGTCTGAAACAAAAGCATTAGTTTACAGGGGAGTCCTTTTTATCCCACAAGAGCATTTATTGTAGGAGTTTGTTTTTTAACAGGACTAGCTCATACATGTAGATTCTATCAACCAGCTGTAAAAAGTAAGAGGGAAGAAGACTGTGTTTTATGGGGGAGAGTTTCTACATTTTTACTAGTGTGCAGCATTGAGACTGAGGGTGCTTCCTTTGTCAGATTGAGGGACAGCAGGAATGTGCTTACTGTAGACACTTCGGAAGTCGTGGTTCAAGTGTGCGTCTGTCTGCGTCTTTGTCCTTGAGTCGTGTGTGTCCATTTTCATGACAGGTAAGACTGTGGGAAAAGTGGCCTTACAAACAGCTGCTTTTGTCCAAAACGGTTGCATAGATTTGTGCACTACGTTCCTCTCTGATAAGTGATGGGGAAAAGAAGCATGGATGAAACAAATTGAATCCACCACAGTATTGTGACTTGGATACGACATGAATCACTTCTCATTAGCCTCAAGCTCCCGTGGCTACGTCAATGAAAAGCATAACTGCACTGTAAAATTGGACTGGTTAAACTAAAAAAAAAACTGAAAAGTTATCTGTTTTTAAATTTTTAATTCACATGCAATATACTACTTGGATGGATACATAAAAGGCTTTGGTATATAATTGAAGATGACTGAGTGAAGGTCAGACTAAAATGGTTGTCTGTCAGCACTGCAACTAGCCATTGTCCAGAGTCTACCCCACCTAAGGCACATGGAATCGATCCCTGGAATAGGAGACCCATTACAAACAATATTAACAGTTCTAACAAATGCACTACAGTTTAAAATGAGCCTTTGTAGCTTTGAAGTTTATGTCACTTTGTATTACTAAGACAATCAATTCAGTATAGTTACAATTTTATAGTGTGTTGTAGAGGATCTCATGACAGTGCTGGCCATAAACTCACTGCTACTGTCGTCACATAGTCAACCATAATGGGTCCTGACTATTATTAACACTAGGCCCGAAGCGCTCCCGGGCCCACCATAAAATATGTTAATCAAATCAGACCCCATGGAGCCCCTCAAAGGAAGCTTTAATACAAATTGAATATCACTGATGGCTTCAGAGGAGGGGCCAGCCTTGGAGGGGGAGACCCTAACCCTTTTAGTCACACGGGTCGGCCCTGAATGATGCTGCATATTTCCAGTCACTGTCAATTACCCTGATATCGGCCTGTGGAGGGCTGCACGTAGTCAGCTCATCAGAGGGAGGCATACGAGCACCAAAGCAACTGGTGGCTGTCTGCGATGGTACCGCACGTGGGAAATCTGATAGTCTGAAAAAGTGTGTTTGTGAATCATTCACGTTAAGAGAAGAAAATGCTACGCGCTAATTACGTTAATCCATGTTGGTTAATGAGGAAGTAAACATGTCAGTTCCTTACCTTATTTTAATTAGTTTAATTTGGCATTAAACACATATTTGGACGGATGGAGGAAGCCTGCAGATAACCCACGGGAAATAAAGAGATGACACACAGACTGCACTCAAAAACACAGTGTGTTGGCTAACCTGACAATCTACGCCAAGATAATTGCTCAGACAATACATCTTTCAATTTCCCCACACACCCTGACAAACTGACCATCCTCATTCATACACAGACTGGTCCCTTCATGATGCAAACTGGAGCTAATGGATGTAGTGGGAGTATTAAAAACAACAACAAAAAAAAACAACACTCCACAAAGATAACCGATGGAGGTTTTGTCTTAATGTATGGTAAGCAGATAGACAAGCACTGACACCAACACACTTATAATCAGTCTAAATGACATGGACAAACTCTGTATTGTCAATACCCTCAAACAATTCACCAAAACACAGTTGTCTTTGTGCGTCTCTTGGTGCTATCTCTGTGGCCAGCTCCCGCCACTGGCTCTGAACAAGAAAAGAGGATTAAGTTGCGCTTTATGTCACAGTTGAGGCAGCTACTGCGTGGACAGAGCACAGGGAGGTGGGATAATGCCATTTTATGTCTTTAAGCACACAGATGATGCAACCCATCAACATGCTGCTGTACAAATCTAACTCAGAAAGACAAAGGAACAGACTGTTGGGAAAGAAATGGCTCAGTTAAAGTTTTACATTTACAAGTTGAATGAACTGTTGTTGCGCACATAAACTAAATGTAGATTTAAAGAGAGTATACATACATGGCACAAATACATACATGGTGTAAAGGACATTTAAATGAAAAGTGCACACCTTATGTTTAAATTTATCAGATTATATACGGATCCCTTTGCAAATGAGCAAAGGCTGTCTTGCAGTAAATATGTAAGATGTTAGTAAATAATTATAGTGTTAGTAAAAAATAAAATCAAAGAAAATTACACTAAATAAAACAG